>JAVQJL010087612.1:0-15033 GCA_036024295.1 Nannoperca obscura
GAGACATCTTGTTGTTTTCAATCATGGTTCTATGCACTTGATGTAAAGCTCTTATTTTGGAAGTCGCTTTGGATAAAAGCGTCTGCTAAATGCCTAAATGTAATGTAAAATGTAATGTATGCAACCTTAACAGACTGCCAGTACTATAAACCATGTAATATGCTGTAGTCATTGATACCTTTGATCTTGCATTTTCAGCCATTGTGGTAATTTTAACAAAAATACTCAATACACAATTACTTCTGTGTGACTATAGAGATTATAATCATAAAGTGCTAATCATTTTTTTTGCCACTTGGCAAAACAACCCATAAACACAACACTGATATATTATCATCTAATAAAGATCTTATGGTCAACATGTTAGCAAATAATTGTCTTTTTACATATCTAGAAGACACCGAGCAACATTAGAATTCATTTGGAATTGTATGAACTTAGGTCGGAGTCTACACACTGAATTAGTTCCAACGTAAGATAAGTTACAACTTAAATCTAGTCATCAGTAGGTGCAAAGTCATCTGTGAATTAACGGTTGGCATGGCGCATTGCTTTGGTGGGATAACTTGGAGAATAAGAAGAAGCAAAATGTATTAGATAACCTTCGATTTAAAAACTACAATTTAACAAACAATTTAGTTTGCCAGTGCAGACGATTATTTTGTGTTTATTATAATGTAGAATAAGCTAATCTTAATATTGTGTTTCAGCATTAATTGTCACTGCTGTTATTTCACTAGCAAGGAACACACCATCCATGTGATTCGTTTGAAAGATTTATTGAACAGAGGTACATGTCAAATGTAAAAGTTGTGATCATGGTTTGGGGAAGCTTCGTGGGGAAGTCCGCCGTGGCACCCAGGTACGACAAACCCCCTTCAGGACCCTACCAAGAGAATAGAGAAGAAAGAGGCATTCCGGTGCCGGGCGTCCCAGCCGGTGCTAGCTGCTGTGGTTGCTGGAGGTTGGTAGCTGGGGGCCCCTGGCATCCCGGTGCCAGATGCCCCAGCTAATGCTAGCTGTTGAGGTTGTGGGACGTGGACGACCGAGGGTCCTGGCATTCCGGTGCCAGGCGTCCCGGCCGGTGCTAGCAGCTGCCATGCGCGGTAAGCAAGAGCGAAACGAGGGATGGTTACGTATGGTATTTATGCGGAAATGGCTTAGTGATGTGGTGACGTGGTTAACGTAATGGTGGTGTGTTCCTGCTCCGGAAATTCTGCTAAATGGCTTAGCACTAGCTGTAGATTAATAGTTATATACTTTTCAGTCATACTGCTTTGTCCTAGTTTACATACCTTTTTGTTGTTGTTTGGTGATTAATGTTAGCTATTTTTAGCAGTTAGCCTCTTTGCTATTGTGTAGCAAAGTGTTCAAAGACAATTGGGCATGAGACTCAACACAGAATTGTTATGGGCCACAGGAAGTGAAAATGTCATTTTTTGCACAGTATTTTGGTTAATGTGGACTTTTCAGGAAGCTTTTTAACTAAATGCTCCATTATGTACATCAGCTAGTCGCTAACTTTGTCAGACTAATGTTTTTTGCTGAACAGTGTACAAGTGTCAATGAAAACAGCTGATGTTGCTGTTCAAAACAAGGTTGGTTCAGAGCAGTGAGATTTAACCACAGGCCGTTAAAATAAAACAATGAAGTAACTTAAACCCTGATAACATTACTCAAAGTAAATTGATCCATTGTTAATATAAAAATATTGATTAGTGCAGCTTTAAAAATACCTACCTATGCAACCTAGTCACCAAGTGAACTTCAGATAGACACTGTCAATAGCCAATAAAAGACTTACAATGAAGTAAACCCACTGCAATGACACATGCATAATGGTTATATTGAGTCATAACATCACTAGCAGTAATAAACAATGCGTTACAAAAAATCTTTCATGCAGTGCTTACCAATCACAAACACAGACAGACAATTTAGTGGATTGTACTTGGATAAGGCTGTCAAACTGCAGCTCACACTGTTTGCTCTTGAAAATGTACAAACTGCTCTCAGTTTTCATGGTCACAGCTTCACCCACAGTTTTATTCTCTATTCTCTCTTTCTTTTTCTTTTTCACTTGTTTTGAGTTGTCCTTGAATCCCCATCCAGCCTGAGGATGAGGTAAGCAGCATTTAATATCCTGAATGTCCATTTGGCTATCACTCCAGCAGTATATTATTATATCTGTCTGACATTGCCTTTTTTGTAAGCCGGTTTCTGTGGGGGAGGATTGAAAACCCTTACATGACTGACATGTTTGGCACCTCTGCTCATTTACAGTCTGCATAATTAACACATTTACAGTGAAACAGTTGTTAATGCAAAGACAATATGTTTTTTATATAAGCTATAATGCATGAAAATATTTTAATAAAAAAGGAGAAGAGTTAAGTAGTTCCATGATCACAAAAAATCACAAAGCTACATAGGTCTTTAATTTTACAGCAGACAAAGCAGAGGTGTACCTAATAACATTAACAACGACTGCATTCCATTGAGAGATTCCAGTTTCAGGGCTCTGCTATTAATCAGGCAAGCTACCTTGGATGGGATACTTAAAGGGAACGAAACAATTGTTCGTGCCATTAGTTATACCTGCGCTTTTCCTGCTATGAAAAGTGGGTTAGGGTTAGGCTGCTGTAAAAAAAGAAAAACTGATTGCTGCTCAATCTAGCTAATGACAGTTTACATGCTGGTTTGCTAATGTTTGCAATGGCTAATGTAGCTAACTTAGATATGGTTAGCCAGCTTCCACAAAGTACCCATACTACCTTATGTTTGTGATTCAGGAAATTGAGAATGAAAAATATAAAATTTTACATGGCACATGGTACATTTAAAACACAGGGTCAAAGGGGCATACAGACTGATTATATGTTTTTTAAATTCATTTTGTGGATAAATGTTCCATAATGCGGCTTATGATCCTTTCCACAAAGCCACTTGTGTCCAAATGACCAGGAAAGTGGGCTTTCATCAACAGGATGCAAGTCAAAACTCAATGTGTAGGAGTCAGCTATAAACCTTTAAATAAGCCAACTCTATATAGTCAGCAATATTCCACTTAAATACTTAATTGACCTAGCATTTTGTAGCTGATGAACTTTATAATGGTGAGCTTGTGTCCATTTTGAAATTAGTTTTTGAAATAAAGAGCAAGTAAGGCAATCTGTGAAAGTACAATAAATTGGGTGTTTTCAATAGTTGCAAGTAAAAACATACATTCAATAGAAGTAAGTGGAATGTATTAATTTAACCAAATGATTTATTATGTGAAGGCTTTGCTGATCGCCTTGTTGATTTTTTACTTAAATACAGAATAACACAATATACGAGCATCTTTCCTTACAATTTACTTCGGTTGTCAAACCACATGAAATATGTAGAACATTTCCACTAACAGACAAAATCATATGTAGAGTTGAGACATTTAATTCAAACCTTGAACCTGTTTTTCTCAAGTACAAAAGCTCCAAACACAGCTGACATTTCAGAGGTGACACACACGGTATCTTGTTTAGATCATAACCAAGTAAAATGTGGATTTAAAAAGTAAGTGCTACGTTTTTCAGAGTGAGCAGAGTGTAACACAATCTAAAGCTTGTAGGCATCTGTAGCTCAGTTAATGTGGCAGCAAGCCCACTCAGTAGTCTGCTGTATTGAGCTCGGCACTGTAATTATGGAGCATTTCGTGGACAATGTTTTCATTCCCACACATTAATTTTCCAATAAACCCGAGTTAGGTTTTGCGGGGGAATTTAATAAGTGTCAAAAGAGAAAAATAAAACTGATGTATTAGTGAAGGAAACATGAGGGTAGTTATCAAGTGTTAGAGACAGGGATTCTAATAAGCTTTATAAACATTACAGCATACCTTATTAGATTGGGATGATTAGCGTGAGTGACATACTTTGAAATCCTTAATAAAACCAGTGAATAAACAATTTGATTGTGTGCACCATTTGAGTGCACCCTCCTAAACACTAGCAGACGCTAACTACATAGTAACTAGTTACTTTAGTTAAAGCAAATGGTACTCATGTATGAGTGATGGTATAAAACAGCTCAAATGGCTTCATGCATTGCCATACTCATTTAGACTGGTTCCTTATGTATTATTTCAGATTAAATGTATCATAAATTAACAAAATCATCATGTCACCAAAACAAACAGACAGACAGTTTTTCATGGCGCTGGCATAAGTGTTGAAACCATACAGACCTACAAATACCTGGGGTTCTGATGACAGATTTTTGGAAAATCCAAATTCTTTCTCAAAACCTGTCGACAACATTACCCACAAAGCAACTCAATTTGCTTATGGTTCGGTCAGAGATTCTGATGTGCTATGCTTGTAGTGGCTAATGTAGCCTTGAGCAAGCTCACTTTTTTTTAACTCCACACAGGATTTTCAAACCTGTAGTCTTCAGTCCCAACCGACGCTGACTCAAGTGGCATCACTTGAGGACATTTATGAGACAGCTCCCTCTGGAAAATGTTTCACGTATATAACTTGTTCCACATATGCAGAAGCACTCCCAAATACCTGGAAACAGACTTTGGTGTGTAAAATTTGTGGAGGTAAATAGGTGATGATATGTCAGAGTTGTGTTTGCTGTCACCAAGTGGCCAAAAATAAAAAAAATAAAAAGGTATTGCAGGTTTAAGGTTTTATTCCATATTTGTCTGTTAAATCTTTTTCATCTTTAGGTGCATCACTTATGGTTATCTTATATTTATTTTATTTATTGTATTCATATCAGATTTTTTTATTTAGTGGGCTCCTGAGCTTTTTAGTGTTATTATGGTTGTTGTGGCAATATGTTCCATATGTTGCCTGCTATGAAGTGTCTGACTTGTGTATCTTTTGTTGTTTGTCAGTGCACAAAGGTGACCAAACTAGTTTCTAAAAGAAGGTGTATAATTATGTAATTTAATAATCTAGTCTACTGTAATCTACATTATGCATCATCTAGTGTTTTGTTTTACTGAATACTACCTAAGACAGCTGCACTGCACACATGGCAGACAGTGATCCGGAATCTGGATAAACGTACCTTCCACAGTATCCCAGACTCCAGCTGGTATATCTAGTTCTCGCAACACAAGGATTAGAATTTATACACTTAACACCCCTATCATAACTGAGAATATATTATGCATGTAAACTCTAAATGACAGCATACAATAAAAAATAAAAAAACATTTGTCATTACTAACATATGCTAATCCAAACAGAGTATGAATCGGCAGGTGTTTCTGGGTCCTCTTTGCTCAGCCAGTCCTAAAATGTAGTACGGAAGCACCACCTGTGCTCCTGTGAGTTTTTTCCCTCATTGTTTTCACAGTGTTGTACATATCAAATACACCCTGTTTTCTCTGCTGTATGCATACCCACATCAAGTACAAGCCAGCTCTTATGATGAATGTGCATGCACAATGCCCTCAAAGAACACTTCACACAAAAATATTGGCCACGTCAAGGGCCATTTTAGTTGGGGTGTGTGCGTGTAATGGATCCAGAGACACAGGCTACTGCCCATATATCAAGGAGAACAGCTTGTGGATTGCAGTTTGTCCTAACATAGCAGTATTACACAGCTACTTATCACTTTTAATGGAGTTTAATGACATTAGGCCTACTCAGCAGAGTACATTCTTCTGGTGGCAGTGAAGAGAAGCAGACTGGGAGGCAACATCTGGCTGGGGACGTGCAGTAAATTCTTTACAGAATACATCTTGTTTTAAAAGAGCTGTAAAGTGATGGCAGTAAAACAAGATATGAACCTGTATGTTATTTGAAACTGATTTTATTAGTTAAGGCAGAATTATGTCAGTTGCAGTCTACCTGGGGTGTAACGTCACAGGTTTGGACCCAAAAGCACAACTCAAAAACCAAGTAGATATAGGGATAAAAGAGAAGACAAAATAATCTTTACTCAGAGGGAAAAGGCAGGAAACCAGGCAGGCAAACAAAGAAATGCAAACTTAACTAGCCAGGAAGCGGCAGTCCAACAAACAGGCAGAAGATCATACAAACGTGACAAGCAGGAAGCTGAAGTGGCTGGACCGCATGCAGCAGCAATTCCTTTGTGCAACAGAAAATAGTCACTGTCACTTTGATACTAAAGAAAACTTAAAAAACATGATTCAAGTTCTGGAGTTTTTTATGATTTCTAAGCAAATCTTTGGACGTTTATTCGCGATGGACATCAGAGATATTATGCTCTTAAAGTGTATGTCAAACAAAAGTTATGACTATGAGAAAGAGTACGAATTTTCACTCAAATTACAGCAATTGGGTGCCACAGGTTTGAAAATCCATTAATTGATTCAATAGCCGTGTTTCCATAAACATATTTTTATGAGCATTTTTGAAGTACTGTGGAAAGACAACATTTAATGATACTTCCTCAACTGGGCAAAAAAGGTTTTAAACTGTAAATGTAAATGCAATATGAGACCTTATGACCTTGGTGACCTCTTGAGTGGCAGTTTTAGTCTTAAAAGTAAACATTACCATTTCTAATGGCGGTAAAGCAAGTTAGTAAGTGATGAGGTGACAAAGTGACCATATTTCCCCATAAAATAAGATTAGAAAAGTGAAGTTACTAGTTACTAAATGAAGTATGTTACTTGACTTGTAACTGATTGAAGATGGACGTAATTAATAGCAAATCAATCCTATTAGAGAAACTAAAGATAAAAGAAACTGAAGTACCTGCTGGGGGAAAGCAAATAGATTTGTAATTAAAGAGTGAATTCAGTGGAGATTTAATTTAGGATGGTAAACGTATTCTTTGTAATGAGATGAATACAAATTCCCAAATCTTAAAATTGTTTAAATGTTTGAATAAATATTTTAAAGCACAGTTAACAAATGCAGAACATGGGGATAACTGGTTGGTGTAAAGGCCTTGAAAACCAGCTTCTTACATGAGCAATACAGTTGCATAAGAATACTATTTTCAACCATTGTTGCCAACAGTTTTGGCTACTTTACAAAAGATTTCAGTTTGTGTTGTTGATGCTTTCTCATTGGTTTAAACTGGGCAGGGCTCAGTTTAACAACAATGAAATCATAATCTGATGACACTTGTGGGCTATTTTGCATAAATTTCCATGAATGTCAATCAAATCTGATCAAACTACACCCACATCAACTTGATGAAGCAGTTATGTTAATCTCTCTCAAGAAAAGGCTTTAAAAAGTAATTTTTAACAAGGCTTAAAAGTGTTTCATTGTCCTCTCTGGTTGAACGTTTCAAGTCTGTTTCACTTCTGATCAAGTGGAGTCAACAGTGCGTTATGTTACACCTATAACCACACTTGACAGTGATGTCACAGTGTCCTGTAGTAAAGCTGTACATCACTGCAGCAAGATAAACTACCATTCCCATCAGCCTCAGCTGTCTTTACTAACAATAGTTAGCACGCTAACCTAAGATGGTGAACATGGTAAACATTATACCTGCTGAACATCAGCATGTTAGCGTTGTTACTGTTAGCATGCTAATGTTAGCATAGACTATATAAAGATGGACAACATGTCTTCACTTCTTTTTACTGTATACAAATAAAGCCAATATATACACAGTGGAATCCTGATAGGGGACGTGATCTGCGGTGGGGACGCAGTGTGTCCTGCTGATACACTCAACAAACCAATCGTGAGCACATACAAGTTGTCAATCAGGATGTGACACCCCCTTTTTTATAGCTTCAAATAACTAATTCAAATCAAACTTATCAGAGAAATGAACACTTGAACAAACATCAGAGTGATAAGGACTACCTAAAATGACAGAAACCATCTTTGGGAAACATTTATTCAACGTCTACTTGATTTTTAAGTTTGGCCCACGGGGGCGGGGTTTATGACCTATACTGAATACCAGGGGGCATTCGAAATGTTTTGGCTTCTATCTTTATTTACAGTCTATGGCATTTGGCTCAAAGCACTGCTGTGCCTAAGTATAGACTCACAGAGCTGCTAGCATGGCTGTAGAAGCATAGTCTTGTGTTTACCATTACTGGTTATTTATCATTGGCTAGACATTGACAGGAAATGCTGCAGAACTGGTGTTGGCGTGTTATGAATTGGTTGTATAAGAGGTTTTGTTTGCAGGAAATCTCCTAATATAAGCACGGATCAAGTTATTACATTTTAAAGGAGCGTGGACAAAAGCAGCTTGCAGCAGGCCACATCAGATACACACAACATTCAGATCCTGAGAGTCACAGAGAAAAAAGAAATTCACTCACGCAAAGACAGACTCAAAGCAAAAGTTGTGGATGTCAGAAGAAAAGTGCAATGACAGACCAAAACAAAGACAGGCTAAGGTCTTGCAGCATCAGGACAGCATCAGCACTCGTCACAGTGGAATACTGATAGGGGACGTGCTGCCTTGGCTGTGAGACTCGACTGCTCCGGCCCCAGCTCTGCTCCAACCGCCACTCACCTCTCCCCAGCAGCAACCGAGGGGCCACAGAGGCTGGATAGAGGGGGCCGAGGCAAAGGGGTGTGTCATGCATCTCAATGCAAACCAGGCGCGTCGGCCTGTCAGCCCGGGAGCCGTCTCTCTTCCCCGGCTGACACCCGAGCACCCCAGCCAGTTCAACACTCGTCAGCATTTATTTTCATAAGCGGAGGAGCGGCGAGCTGTCACAGTCTGGGCGAGCAAGTCACACACAGGGCACAGGATGTTCCTCTGAAAGTTTACCACCTTTATTGTCTTGGCACAGTTACATTGCCATGCACACACACACAGCTGTAAGCTTTGGAAACTTTAACATAAAAGGCTTCAAATGTCAGATGTTCACCTCAATCATCCACAGACGGAGGATTAACAGCTTAAAAACTCTTTATCCCCAAGGAGATGGCTGACTTTTAGTCCTCTATCAGCCCTGGCTCGGCTCAGCAGGAGGAGGTAAGGCCGTAGTCTTTCACCTGCAACGCCACACTGGGTAGTTTCTTTATTTTCATTGTTTTTTTCAATGCACTTCCATGGGAGTAATTGCAGTATGAGATGGTACTTTGAGCTGGGGCTGTTCTCATCAGCACCGAGTAATTACATATGCCCCTAGGGTTGCTGATAAAAACACACGCTGAGAATGAACTCTGCAGTGCCAGGTGATGGCGGGGAGGCTACAGCAGGCCCATATTAAACAGAAGAGGGCCACAGCGCGGTGGAGTGAATACAGATCACTCCCATACAGGCACACGCAGCCCAGACAGACCCCAGAAAGCAGACAGCTCCCCGGTTCCAGACCGGGACACTGGGCTTTGTCAGTCCGCTGACCTGTGAAAGGAATCAGCCTACATCTCCCTCGCCTCATTACAGTGGCCAGCCAGGTTGATCGAATAGCATTACTAAAAATATCAGTCCCTCGTGGCAGTGTGTGAAGTATTTTTATATTATACAAATGTATTTGCATTCGTTGTTAGGTATTTACCATCGGAAGACAACGATTTGAATAACTATTCAATTCAAATTCATCATTCTGTTATTTTTCCAACACATTAGGGTCACAATCACTCAACACACTCAATAACTGGAAAACCAGTTAAGAGTCTTTACCCCAAAACAGAATTGTCATTAGGTCTTATTTTTATTTATTACTTGTATTATATATACATATTATATGACAAAGAAATGAAAAAGGACTATTAAAGGTTTCACTAAAAACTTGTAAATGCTGTAACTGTCACAGTTCTGGCTCCATATGACACCTGCCAAATCCGAATAACTAGCAGAAAAACAATCCTTAAACCTCCTGTAATCATATAAAGAACATTTTGGCTTTTACTTTGGTCTATCATGGATCTTAATATGATATGTTTACAGGACCTTTAAGATAAAAACGCTTCTATAGCGGCAGTAGGCAGATGTGTCGGTCAGGGGAACAACTTCATTGCCCAGAAATCATGTAATGTGACTTCAGTAACCTTAAAGCCTGTTCAGACCAAAGATGTGCAAAGAGACGAGATGAAACTTGCCAGTTTACTCCAATTTAACTAGACGACAGTGTATCGTTTCTATAGAAACGACTCTGTGCCTCCATTCTATCTGCTGACCTTCTCTTTCTTTTTGGTAGTGATAGTGAGTTACTTGCTACAGTTGCATTTCTAGCATTGATGAAATGGCAAAAACATTTAAAAAAAACAGCGGGCTGAAAACGACCAGCTGACTTCACTATGAGCTGATTGGCTTTTGTTTTGGAGGGGGGTGGGGGCGAATTGCCAATCCTGGGATTAATGGACGACCCACTCTACCACCTGCACCATGCTGAAAATCCAATTTAAAACCATGCAATCTTTTGAAAGTCATTTTGGAAATGCTGTTGGCTGTGTGGGCAGCTGACATCATACCCTACCTCCCAACTAGGACCCCTGGTTTATTTTTTATAGTTTGAGAAGACTGAGCTCAGACTTTGAACGCAGCATGAGGTAGTTAGGTGGTGGCCATGGGTTGGATTCTGTGCTGCAGCCCCGTTTTGTGATCTACACTCATCATGCTCAAACATCACACATCACGTCAGGGAGTCAGGCAGCCAATCATATCTTTTCCACTTGAAACCACACATCGTTTCACACCTCTTGCCTCCACCAAATGATTGATGCACCTGTCCTGCTTTGGACGTGACACGCTGGGAGTTTATTAAAACATGGCTGAAGAGAGAATTATGATGTAGAGTAACATCCCATCTGTAAGACCATTCCTCTTGTCTTTCTTTATTTAAAGGAGATAAAACGTTTGGAGGCAAACAGCTGTGCTCTCTTGTAGTATTCTGTACTGTACAGTATTCGAAACTATTTTCTATTTCAGTGTGACACTTTTCCCCATGAGAATCAATACAGTTTCACTTTGTTCTGGAAAAGACATAATATAATTTTTTACTGAGGTTAGACATACTGTACTGCCTGTCTAACGCTCACTTTGTTCATGCTTTGAAATACTCCGACACCTACTGCATGCTGTAAGTAATTTAAGGGCATGCTGTGCTTCCCCACTTGAGCAGGGTCATTGTGACTAAGACATGACTTATTCTACATATGTGGGCAAATATACAAACATATTCAGACGTGCGACTCATACAATCAGGAATAGCTCCTTTAACTCTCCACAACACCATGACTTTAACAGCAACGTATCTTCTGCTCTGCAGCCCTTTGTACCAGCCACACATAACCAGCTACATACACACCTCTACACCCTCTATATTCTACTGTTTATTATTATTTTTCAATAACTTTATTGAGCAGTGTAACTATATCAAAAAGCAATTTCCCTTCTGGGATCAATAAAGTATTCTGATTCTGATAAGTCCTCTCTTAAGTTGGAATGTAAAGTCCACACTAAACGATCGGTGAAACTAGCTTCATGCTAAAGCTGTGTTGATGTTTGGTTGCACCACAGACGTCAGTTCATCTTGTAGCCCGTCTGCGGATGCTTAGACTCAGACAAAGCTGGTGCAACATAGTGCTGCTCTCTATCTGCTGTTTCCATCTTATCTGTATGACACACATGCTACACACACGGTCTTATTTCATTTTAAATGGGAAGTCCCACTCTGCAGTTGCGTTTTAATGAGGCAATGAGAGACAGACAAGCCTTGGCTCTTTTTGAAATCCTCATCTTCCCCACTCATCACTTTGTTTCTCCACTTAGGCTTCCTACAATAGCAATCATCAATTTATGAAAATGTTCAACTCCTGGGACTCTTCTCTCCTCTCTCTGCTGCTCTCACCCACTCAGTCCTTGACATCTATATCCATAATAACTGTCCATCACCACAACAGCGCATCCACACTGCCTCTTCATGTCCTCAGGCTCTTTAAACTCTTCTTGTGCAGTGTGTGCTTCATTTACTCCGGCATGCCTCCTTCCTGCAAAGCTTTATTTTAATTAGTTTTAACCTGCCTGGTGTATTTTTGGAGCCTGGCATTGCCCCCCAAGTGCTCGCGTTGAAGTTAACAAATCACTGCATGGGTTTCTAACAAAAGCCATATCTCAAATCGTAGTGTTCAGAGTCCCTCAGAAATTCCGTTAAACACTTCAGATCCACTTTGCTGATGCGAGAATTGGCTCAATGTGCAAGGTCGCATCATTTAAACAGTCTAAATACTTTATAAAGATTAACAATTAGCACAATTTGATAGTTAAGATAAGATTACTTTTAAATATTGTTTGATGAATAGGCTGCACACTTAAAGGACATGAAATGCTTATGAACCTGGTGTTGTCATGGTAAAATTTCCTCTCAAAAAGTTTTTATGGTAATTTATACACTTCAGTACCTCATGGGCATATTAGGGTGCAGGGTCATTGTCAACCAGTACTGGAGAGTCTGGAAAGTGCGAATCAGAGGAAGTTATTTAAGGACAGAGGAGGACTTTATAGTATCTGGGGGAGTAAAGGGAAAAATAACATGAAAAGCAACAATGGTATGGCTGAGGGAAATGATTTATGGTGATGTGAAGCTGCAGCAGGTCTTTCCAACAGAGTAGCTGGCTGTCTCGCTGCGAGATAAGAGGCGGCAGATAGGATGTTTCCCTGACAGACAAGGTGACAATCCGGCCTCAGTGTGTGTAAACAAGAACGCTGCTATCTCTCCCTGCCCGACGATGGGGTTAACACCTCTGTCCATCAGCCGGGCTCCCGTCATCGCTCACGGGGTCCTCCCCTCTCCGTCTGCTTGTCAAGGCCCAGGAGAAGGGAAGTCACACCTTCTGCTGCTGCTGCCGCCCGCCAACATGGCTGGCAGAGGGAGGAGATGGGGTGGCACAGGCTGCCTAAGTTGTATTAGTCCTCTTCACAGTCCTGGTTGCCCAAAAAAAAATAGGACAAGGTCGACAATCCTCTTTGTCTGCACTGTAAACACTGCGGTCCTCAGAGCCAGAAATCCCTTCAAGCAAGACTGAGTGGAGAGTTTGGGATGATACACTAGCTTGGATTAACAGCCCACCAACAGCTCAGAGTCTGGCGTCAGTAGCTTTAGTAGTGTCAGACTGTAGGTCCCTTTTCAAATGTGTATTTAATGTAAGTGTTACTTATTTTCTTTAGTTTTTCATATGTATATTTTGCCTTTGGTCTTTTATATTTCAGATTCAATACTGCCCATATCACCTTGATAACAGGACTGTGTTGTGGCGCATTGTTTCAGTACCAGTGACATGTAAAATACAATCTATAAACGATAGAATAACAAAACATTACATTTGCTGTGTATATTCATGGTCCCTAGAGAAAGAATTCTTATGTTTTTTTGTTTTTTGAATCAGGCCAAAATGTGCACTTGTTCTTAAGGAATATTAAAACATAATGGAATATACTGATCTGTCCTCTAGCACCATCAGGTCAAAATCCACTTATATTGATGAAATGTCAACTGGCTTTTCATGGACTTTCTTATAATGTCACCTTCAGGACAAACATGCCCATTGTTTTTATCAGTTAGAATAACATTGTACTCACCAAAGTAATCGCTAAGGTTGCCTAGTCGTCCTGTGCAATAATGTTTTATTATTGACTTTTTTAAATTTCAGTTTTACCTCCAAGTTAAGTGTTTTAGATAATGTACTATTAACTATTTTTGACGAATACAATGTCAATACAATGTCATCATTACAGAGAGAACTAATGTTTAAAACTACAAAACTAACACCCAAGTTGTAATTAACCCGAATGAACCTTTAACTTTTACATTTAGACTTGCTACTGTTAATGCTCTGAGAACAGCAAAACCTACAGTGTAGTTTTAAACTGAACATTTCATCCTCTTGGGGATGCTAGTGGGGCTTTCTACTTGTGTTTTTTTTACTTCACAGTGGAAAAGGTTTTTACTCTTCAAACTCCAGTGATACCTCCCTCACCCTGCCCTACAGCTGCACATGGCAACCTTGTGATCTGGCAACCCCACGAGGCAGTGAGGAACTGCTGTCTACTTTTTTTTTTTGTTACCCAGAAACTGTGTAGTGTTACATCAGTACACTGTAAACTACACAGAATAAAAGAAGGGGGGAAGATGGTCTATAAAATCTATAGGCAGCAGATCCAGCCATCACCGCTTGTCTATAATTGGCACTTAAGGTTGATACGTAAGGTTTAAGCTCTGCTTAGCTGAGTTTTTAAAAGCTGCTAATTAACTCTAAAAAAAGACCTGTGTTACACAGTCCTTGTTTCTGATAGTTTAAATTAGGGCAGCAACTAATAATTATAATTTATTTGAAGATACATTTTTTTAATCAATGAATTGTTTCATCTATAAAATGTAAGAAAATGGAAAGATTTCCAAGGTGACACCTTCTGACTGCTTGCTTTGTCTGACCAACAGTTTAAAACCCAATGATATTCAGTTCGCAATAAAACAAAGAAAAGCAGCAAATGTCCTCATGTGAGGAGCTGGAACTAGAGAATGTTTGACATTTTGCTTCAAACTTGAAACTGCATTAATCATTTCTTTTGTATTAACAATGGATCAAATGACTGTGTAATGTGAAAAATGTCACTCGCAGCAAACCCACAGAGAATTATGATCAAACTGCAGTCCACCTCTAAAGGCTCTACAGAGCCAAAGCCTATTTTTAGATCTTATTTTGGGTCATTGTTTTAGTTTTCATTCCCACAAACTCAGTTTCATCAATCTTGTTAATAACTTTAGTTAGTTTATAACTTTGGTGATCCCTTAAATGTTCCTTTAGCGTCCAGTATGCGTTAACATGCGCTGCCAATAAAGCTGACTGATGTTCCCATCAGCCTCCACTGTACTTTGTGTTTAGTGCTAATTAGTCAAAGTTAGCATGCTAACTAATTTAAGGAAATTATTACAACCCGCAAACTCGCAAATGGCATTCCACCAGTCTGGAAGAATCACGTTTAGCCTGTCTAGATAGTGTTAAAATCTATAGGAAGGCCCTCTGTAATGCCAGAGCAGCCTACTACTCCTCATTAATAGAGGAAAATAAGAACAACCCCAGGTTTCTGTTCAGCACTGTAGCCAGGCTGACAGACAGTCACAGCTCTGTT
>JAVQJL010087615.1:0-13702 GCA_036024295.1 Nannoperca obscura
ACTAGACAAGTGTGGCCGGATGGTATCCAAGAGAGGGAAGGTAGTTAGAACTGAAGGGATCAGACTACCAGAAGGCAACATAGCAGATGTGGAGGACAGCTACAAGTACCTTGGGATCCCACAAGCAAATGGCAACCATGAAAAGGCCGCAAGAAGGTCAGCTACAGCCAAATACCTCCACAGAGTAAGGCAGGTCCTGAAGAGTTAGCTGAATGGGAGGAACAAGGTCCGAGCTATCAACACCTATGCCCTGCCCGTCATCAAATACCCCGCTGGCATAATAAGCTGGCCAAAAAAGGAGATAGAAGCCATGGATATAAAGACTAGGAAGCTCCTCACAATGCATGGAGGATTTCACCCCAAGTCCAGCACCCTGAGACTGTACATTAAGCGAAAGGAAGGAGGCCGAGGACTAGTGAGTGTCAGAACCACTATCCAGGATGAAACAACAAAGATCCATGAGTACATCAGGAAGATGGCCCCCAGTGATGAGATGCTTAGGGAGTACCTCAGGCAGCAGAAGCCGGACGAGGAAGGAGAGCAGGTGGAACCATCATGGGAGGACAAACCCCAGCATGGTATGTACCACTGGCAGATAAAAGAAGTGGCTGATAGAGAAATCCTACCAGTGGCTGGATAAGGCTGGACTGAAAGACAGCACAGAGGCACTAATCATGGCGGCACAGGAACAGGCTCTGAGCACAAGATCAATAGAGGCTGGCATCTACCACACCAGGCAGCACGCCAGGTGCAGACTGTGCAAAGGTGCCCCTGAGACAATCCAGCACATAACAGCGGGGTGTAAGATGCTAGCAGGCAGGGCGTACATGGAACGCCATAACCAAGTAGCTGGCATAGTGTACAACATCTGTGCTGAATATGGACTGGAAGTCCCACGGTCAAGATGGGACACACCTCCGAAGGTGGAGAATGACCAAGCTAAGATCCTGTGGGACTTCCAGATACAGACTGACAAACTGGTGATGGCGAATCAACCGGACATAGTGGTGGACAAACAACAGAAGAAGGCAGTAGTAATAGATGTAGCAATCCCAAGCGACGGCAACATCAGGAAGAAGGAACACGAAAAGCTCGAGAAATACCAAGGGCTGAAAGAGGAGGTAGAAAAGATGTGGAAAGTGAAGGCAACAGTGGTCCCCGTGGTAATCGGAACACTTGGGGCTGTGACCCCCAAACTGGGAGAGTGGCTCCAGCAGATTCAAGGAACAACATCTGAGATCTCTGTCCAGAAGAGTGCAGTACTAGAAACAGCTAAGATACTGCGCAGGACCCTCAAGCTCCCAGGCCTCTGGTAGAGGACCCGAGCTCAGAAGGGCTCGCAGACAAATAGATACATTCTTGCCAAAGTAAAAGTGAACCACAACACACATAAAAGAACATGAGGATTATAATTCTTTTTTTCATTCACTGCTGGTGTCATATCCTGTAATCTCGCAGAAAGAGTGAGAAAAGAGAAAAGGTAGATGAACGCAAGCTGACATATCGTCTTCTCCTTTCTCCTCACTCTGTAGCTTGTTGCAAGGCTTCTGTATTTATGAATCTTAATTAGCTCAGCAATTTTCTGGAAGTGACACCTAGATCCTGCTGTGAGTGTGAATGTGTGTTTGAGTGTGTTTTGCTTATTTCCGGCCTCCCCAGCATATGTTATGGTGGGAGATGTGTGGGTAGGTTTGTATGTTTGTTTGTTTGCAAATCACTTCTAGAGATCTTGGTCATTTTTAAAATGGATTTATTTTTTCCATGCTTGTTTTTCCATTCAACATTAAAAGAGATTTGAAATAACTGGTATAGATCAGATCGGTTAATGAGAAAAAGTGTGGGAGTGTTTGTTACTTTAAAGCAGAACATATTCTACGCAAGATTCTCATTTTCAAATGGAACTAATAAGAAGCTCCTTCAAAGAGAAAGATTATCTGTGTGACTTTGCAACATATTTTCTCACACCTCTTATGGTTTTATTTGTCAATTTTTTGAGTCATCTGTCCCTGTGATTTCTGCCGCATCCCTTTCAAAATTGAGGGGAAAAGAATTCTGTCTGTGGTGATCACAGCTTTACAAAATTACATTTAAAAGATTGAGTAGCTGTAGCCTGGCTTCCATCCAAATGTAGCATGAATAGCAACAGAATTTTGAGGAAATCTGCAAAAGAAAATGCAAATAAATGTGCGTTTCCATCCACTCCCATTATGTGATTAATTAGGAGTTGGATACTTAACAGTAACAGCTGGTTACCTTTCTAGTCAGTGCCATTAAACCACTGCAGAAGAACAGGGCACAACAAGATGATGTAATTAAATGAGCACCAGTCAAACCTCAAACTGTGAAAAACAATGTAGAAAAACATGAAGGAATTGTGATATTAAGGTTTATTTAATATATTACTTTGAAAACCTTGTCACCTTGGTTTTTTTTGGCATTTCCACATTTTTTTAAGTACAAATTGAAAATGTACATAAAAACAGGTGGGAGGAAAACCAGAATTTCCAGAATCAGTGTGTCTCCCTTATGTTGGATAATTCACATTCATCACTGTAAGCGATTTAAACTGGAACCACTTTCTGCGGAAAGAAAGAGTCCCTATAAAAACACAGTTTGATCTTTTTTTGTGATATATGATTCTTATTTTTACGGTGTGGCCCTATGGATGGCTGCATTCACCATTTTGGTTCAGACTCATATCTCAAGAACTATTGCATGGATTGCCATGAACATTTAAGCAAACAATTATGCCCCTCAGAGGATGAACCCTAATGACTTTGGTAATCTTGACTTTTCTTCTTTCCTCATAATGTTGACATTTTTAGTTCATAAAGAAATATTGATCAAACACCATCACCAGGTTTGGTTTATGATCAAATGTCCGTAAAACTGAGGAGATTCCCATCAGCCTCAGCTGTACTTTGTTTTTAGTGCTAATTACCAAATGTTAGCATGCTGATTCAAGATGGTGAACATGGTAAACATAATACCTGCTAAAGATTAGCATGTTAGCATTATTATTGCGAACATGTTAAGATGCTGAAGATAGCATTAAGTTCAAAGCACTGCTCTATTGAAGTACAGCCTCACAGAGCTGCTAGGCAAATCGTGTTGATTTATAACAACCAGATAAGATAACTGCTACAGTATCTCCAAATAATTCTGTCGATATTGTCACAGTGACACAGTAATCAAACTCATGTAAGTCATACAGCACTGGATGCATACAGATTACAAAGCATGTTAGCGGTTATCTAAAACTGAAACTAAATATATTCAGATGGACACAACATTTCTGAAAGTTTTTTGTAGCAAACATGAAATTCCATTTTTATCTATGTAATGGGGTGGAAGCAGAAATCTCACAGATGGATATCTCCTGGGCTGATAAACCCAAAACTATTTGCATGGCTACACACCGCAAGAGGTAAGTAAGAAAATGTGTCTTTCTCCTATATGGGTGAACCAACCCTTTAAGTGTTCACCATGCAGCCATGTTGGTAGGAAAACAGCAGGTGTTTGGAAACATATAACAGGTGGCAGTAATCAGACAACAGCCAAAACCACTCATAAGCATTTCTGGCGATCACTCATAATATCATCTGTGTGTGTGTGTGTGTGTGTCAGGTGCAGAATGTGAGTCAGTCCATGGAGGTGGTAGACCTGCGGACATCCAGAGAC
Source organism: Nannoperca obscura (assembly GCA_036024295.1). NCBI lineage: Eukaryota > Metazoa > Chordata > Actinopteri > Centrarchiformes > Percichthyidae > Nannoperca > Nannoperca obscura. Next base: position 3,682 of record JAVQJL010087615.1, read on the forward strand.
CTGCAGTATGTCAGAGACTCTGAGCCGCTTCTGAGAGGAGTGGACGGACGTTTACACACATATGTGGCCAACCCCCGCACTCTGACGGCTAAGGGCCTGCAGGTACAAACACACACACATACAGTCAGACACCCAGACACATACACACACATGCACAGTGTAAGACGGTCGCTGTAGGGAACACATAACCTTTGGTGTGAAAAAATTGATTTCACGCATGCCAAGCTGAAGTTTCCTGCCTCCACTCAGACACGCGAGCATCTTTCATTTGTCTTGAAGCTATCAATTCGCTGGCTTCATGTCCGCTGTGTAAAAGTGTCACACAGCTCTGTATAGAAGGTGCCAACAAAAATGCCACATCACTGCACACATTAACACTGTGCAAAAACAGAAGAAGCAAAATCTGTCTGGAATGAGTCTGACATTAATATTACATTTTAATATGTTAAATTTACATAATATTGACACACAAAAGCAGAAGGAGTTCATGTACAATTTTGGTGTCAGTGTTTTAAATTAGCAGAAAAGAAGATAAGATTACTTCACTGGATAAGTATTGCCTTTTATTGAGGAAAATCTAAAGGTATTTTACTTCTTAAATTGGGAGTACTAATCCCATCAGGCTCGGCGTTCTCTGCCATGACGCCGATGGCAGGCGTCTGTGCCAATAACAAACCAGCAGGCAAGCGGAAGATTATCTCAAGAGCTACAGAGAATGAAAGCTGTGGATCTGAGGAAAGTGGGGCGAATGATCTAAACAGTTAAATCAGCTGTGACACTTCTGGTTTAATGTCTGCAATTGACAGCTCAGGATTGCTAATGACACTGAACTAAACTATAGTAAAGCCCTGTACACTGTCTACACCTGCATGTAACATGTCAGCTCACAGTGAACATTGATTTAGGGGTTTGTGACATGTTTGACGTCAGTATGAAAAGAGGGCTGATTATGAGTGAAAAGCAAAAGTCTTTTAGATATCTAGGTCACATGTATCAGTTGTCTCAACAGCATTTCAATGACTATATTTCAGTCTGTAGTTAGGACACGCTTCATATTTAATTGTAGTCATTTTCAACCAAATTTAGCCCTCATTTAAACCAGACGTCTAGATGTCGGTTGATGTGCAAATCACCAAATCTAAAACATTTTAGGCCATAGGATCTCATCAGGAAAGAAAAACATCAAAATTATTGATGAGTACAGACTAGTAAGAGCACATTATATTTTATGGGACACAGCTTCATGATGCAGTCAGACCATATTTCACTCCTGCTTCCCTTTAGTGAGGAAGGTGGTGAACGTATTCACTTTTGGACTTGTAAATTTTGCATAGAGTTCAAAGTGATTGAACTTTTATCATGATGCCCTCCAACTAACTTCAGACATGACATGGTATAAACTCTCATTCAGTAAGTATAGATTGTTTGTATCCTTAATTACAAGGACAATGATAGAAGGTTGTGAAAATAAAGTTTTTTCACAGCTAGCTGTGTTCTGTTGTTAGCTTGCTATGCTAACTCTCGCTGCACCATACTATTTATTACTGCTACAGCTTACAAATGAATTTTACAGTCCAGATCAAATTATATTAAAAAAATCTCTCTCTCAAACGCAACATGACATGAACATCAACACAGTTTGCTCCCTTGCTGAGATTTAGATGAGAAGAGTGACGTACCACTCTCATATGTATTTACCGTACAGACGCTTCTTGCCTTTTCTACAAGGTAGCGAACAGCAAATAACTATTTCTTTAAAAAAAACTAATAAACATAACACAGCTTAGTTTAAAAATATAATGACCCTCAAAAAACCCAACATTATAGAATAATAGATTCAATACTTAAAAGCAGGAGATGCTATATGAACAGAAGCTCCATAGGAGGGCCTCAAACACAGACACACCCAAGGAACAACATGTTCTCACACACACACACACACACACACACACACACTAACCCTTACTTCCCCAAATAGAGAGAATTTCCTCCCCACCATAAATCCATTCTGCCTTTCATCTTTTGCTGAGCGTCTTCTTAACAACATCACAGGGCTCTGGGGTCTGTTTTTAAGTTTTTATGCAGTTAGTTTATATATATGTGTGTGTGTGTGTGTGTGTGTGTGCGTGCGTGCACACACGCTGGTTGCTCCTTGGGGGCTTTCACAGTCATAAGCTTTTGCCTTTGCACTGAGAGGCAGAACTGGTGAATATTTATGCGATGTGCAGCTACAGTAAGTTTATCAATAACTAAACAGTATTTTCATCCCATGGGGGGAAGGGAACAAGGGAGATGGAGGCGGGAGGGGTGGGGGGGTCAAACAGAGAGATTAAGACAGACAGATTGATGGACTGATTGAGTGCTTCAGAGAGTTTGAGGAGAAAAGGGGAGGAAATAGAGAGAAACGATGTCTTATTGCATATTACCATCTTTCCCCGTAGGAGGGAGGAATAAGAGGAATGAGCAAAGTGAAGTAAGAGGGGAGGTAAAGGTTACGCGGGGGAAGGGGGGGGGGATAAAAGAGGGAAACAGGAGGGGAGAGATTAGAGGTGAAGATGAAGGAAGAGTCGTGGCGGGGGAGGGATAAACCAGGTAAAGTGTTTACTATCTAACAAGCCGTGACATTTTCAGCATTTTGAAAGATTGTTTTTTATAAATATTAATGAACTTACAATTATATGCAAATAATGATGCCAATACCAATCAGTGAGGATGAAGTGGCCAAATTTAAGGTCGACCCAAGCATGAAAAAACTGGTATTAAACAGCTTCAGAAAGTGTTTTGAAGGGATATCAGAAAAGTATTAAGGTCCTGATTCGAAGATAGCAGGGGAGGGATTAGATGCAAGTGTTTGACTGACTGCCAAGCCTGTTTCCTGGATGTGCTGTTGTGTTTGTGTGTGGGGGTATGGGATGTTCTGAGGAGATGATAAGGTTTTTGTCTTCGCTTTTGACACTTCTTTTAATCCTTCTCTTTTTTTTACCCAAATCAAACCCAACTCCTTTCTCTCTCTAAACGGCATGTGGGGGGATGTGAAGGTGGAAAGACATCTGTTGTTGAGGTTAAAACTGAGAAATAAAAGGGGTATATATGGAAAACACGTGATCCTCTTACTAAAACACACAGCTGTGTCACATAATTTATACACTAGATATTGAGTTTCCTTCAAGCCAGTTGCAGAAAAAGTCCTGTTTTTTCAATTCACACTGTCTGAAATGTATCCAGTGTAAGACCATCTTAAAAAGACAAAATTTCAGTCATAGAAAAAGCTGTCTTTATCTGTGGATGGGAGGCCAAAATGCCATTCATCTATCCATTTTATGCTGCTTATCTGGGTCGCAGTGCCAGCAAACTGTGCCCAGACACACTTTCCTTTAGCAACATCTTCCTTCTCCTCTTATGGGACTGTGAGGCACTCCCAGGCCAGATGGGATATGTAGTCCCTCCAGCATTTTCTGGGGATGCTTTCCATTTGGCTAACGTGGCGACTCGCTTCCCTCACTTGCTCTTCCTTGCGTCTTAGCTCCCCCAATGGATATGTGAGAGAGAGAGATGTGCGGAAGAGGCGCGAGGATGGAGACGGTAATTACTAACGGCACACAGCATCTCAGCTGTCGTATATGCAGATATAATTAAAGCAACATTATACAAGAATTGGTATTTTCTGTGACTTGGCGCCCCTACACTTTTCGGACTGCAGTTCACCATCATGGACAGCTGCACGTGTTGTTTACAAGCTGACAGATTTAAAATTTGGTGGGCTAACTTGGCTTATGGTCAAATACTAGCAAGGCGACAACTTTGCTAACACAGCCAAACATAAAGCCAGTGCAAAAACACAAGACACTTTCTAGTCCAAAAGCAAGGCCATCTCTGCATCTGTCTACTAAACTAAACTAATTCCTGTCCAAAATTTACTCTTGTCTGGCCTCTTGCTCGGTCACTCTCTCTTTTTCTCTTCTTAGCTTCCTCCGTCAACATCCTCTTCAGTCTTTTATTGTCTCTGTCATGATGTTTGTACTGAGAATAAGGAGCTAGACCCATGTGTGTACAATAAAGCTTTACGCACCTCTCGCTAGAGATCGGACCCTCTTAACCAAAGCTACATCGTGCAAGAACAGGTGGAGTGGGAATGAAAGAGGCGCCATTCTCCGCCCCTTACAAGTCAGTGTGCCATCAAACTGATTATGAAGATGTTTCATAATGTTGCTTTAAGATGAAGAGAAAAACATCACGCCCAACCAAACAAAAAGAGAGAGATGGGGAGTGTTCGACCAAAGAGTCAAAAAAATTACATAAAGTGTTTGCACATCAAAGTCAATTAGATTCCTTTGAGTTTTCAATGTAAAACTTGCACAGACCTTCTTCATCGTAGTCCTTCGGTTTCATGTTTAAGTCCTTTTTAGCTTTTCGCCACAGTTGCATGAGGTGGCTACCTGTACTCAGAGGCATCGTCAGACCGGCAAACTAACATAGAAAACATTGTACTTTTTAGAAATAATAAAGTAAAACAACAAAACACCTGATGCTGCTGATTAAAAATTGACTTCATTCTCAGGGCACAACAGAATTAGAGCAATAGAAATAACACTAATAGATTACTTCTATAATTTGTCTGTGAAGTCAGATACTTCTCAGGATCAGGGTGGTATTACAGGACAATAATAACTGTGACAGTGCGGCTGTTAGGACTGTGGAAGTACTTATGGAATAAGTTGCAAGATCATTTTTATGATTCATTCATCATTCAGATTATACACACATCTGATTCACACTGAATGGGTGTTGCTTTCTGGTAAAAAATGGCTGCAAAGTGTATACCTGCGGTTCCTCTGGAAGCCTCAGTGAATTTTCCAGGTAACAGGCTGCATGGAGGAGTCAGGACGGGAAGAAGCATAATCAGCTGAATTGAAAGCACCTTGAGTCTTCTCTGTGGTCTCCTTCCAGTCAGACAAGTCTAGACTTCAATAGTCACACTCAGAACGCTTCTTGGCCAGATGCATGATCTACCTCAATTGGCTGTGAAAGAGCAGTGGCTTGACTTTGACCTACCTCACCCAAAAGAGGGAGAAAAATAGATCCTGTACAAGACAAAGTGGGGACCCGATCTTCTCTCTAGCTTATTTTTCCTCCTGTCTTTTACACACTCTACAGGAGTTAAAGGGCCAGATGTCTCAGCTACGGCCCCTTCTGTCAGTGGTGGAGCAGTACAGATTGGACCTGCAGACGTTGGCCACCCTGCGACTGGAGCTCCTCAACCTGTCAATCATCCTGACAGCCATTCAGGAAGAGATCGGAGCGTACGACTATGAAGAGCTTCAGCAGAGGGTTTTACTGCTGGAGAGCAGGCTACACAGCTGCATGAACAAACTCGGTACGTGCTGGAGGGTTGGTAATACTCAGTAATGAACAGAAAAGTATTACTTATGCTGCCTTTTGCCATGACATGACATGTCAACATTCAGGTGGTTTAAAGGAGCACTCCACAGATTATATACAGCCGGTGAAAATAGTTGGATAATTTATGCAACTATTGGCATTTTTTACAGAAACCCTGTGTAATAAAATACATTTCTTTCACAGTTTTATTTTTACTGAGACTAGTGGCAGGCGATAGCGGCTCAAAAAGAAGCGGGCCATGTGACCTTGACAGGCAGCATCACTCACTTCAAACCAGAAAATCTGAGCACACAGTGTTGCTTCACTTCCATAATCTTTCTCTATTTTTTTACTGATTTAACACATAACATCAATCCATTGTTAACAGGTTGTGGTCGTCTGACTGCAGTTAGCATCCCCATCACCGTGAGAGCCTCGGGGTCCCGCTTTGGCTCCTGGATGACTGATGCCATGATTCCCAGCTCTGACAGCAGGGTAGGTGTACTGTCTGTGTGTGTGTATGTGCGTACGTGACAAGTGACGCAAGTGTTGTGTATGTGGTCACATGATAGCTAAGCTCTATATTTTTCTTAATGTATTTTTCTGTCTTGCTGCTTTACTTTTAAGATGACTCCAGTGTGCACTCTGTCTTCAGTCGCTACAAGCTTCACCCATTTCCTACACACACACACACTATCTGTTCAGGGAGCGCATATTAAGCTAGTTGTCAAGGCGACTGTCTTCCAGTTGCCAGGTGTGATTTATATCGCCATGGTGACCCTTGCCTGTTCCCTATTAGAGCTTCTCCCTGGTGATGAGAAGGAGCTATACACACCAGCACTATCCCAGTTACTTCCTTCTGTTTCCCAGTTACCAGTGTGGCTGTTGTCAGTTACGAGGTTACCTTGGGAGCTAGATGTTCCTGAATCCTGAGTGTGACATTCAGCAATGCACAAGTAATGCATTTTATACAAATCCAGTTCGTTCTGGATTTGTGTTATAAATAAGCCAGTGAAACTATAAAAAGCTGTAATCTGCTGAAATCACTTTTATCTTGCTTTGCCTCAAGCTTAAGGGAGCCCTGTGGAGTTCTCTTGTAAACACAGTTATGTTTAAATGTAGTATTTCTTTCCAAAACGCACTGGGTATCCTTGAGGCCACACAAATGTGTCGGCTGCATTTCCTTCCTCAAAACATTTGCAGAGCTGATTTTTAAAATATGTTCATGCCTACATTGTTTAAATCATGTCTGTATTAAGGATAACTGGATACAGCTGTCAACAATCTCCATTCATTCATATGAAAGCTGCACACATGATGAAAACACCTCAGCAGAAAACTGCAGCCTGAGAAATTCTGATACTACAAAGATTATAATACGAGTAAAAATATTTATTCACCATTTTACAACCGTTCCTGTACTCACCCAAAACTCTTTAGAAAAGGAGTAGCTAAAAAACTACATTTTGAGTCTCACTGCATATCTGCCCATTGACTTCACACATCATGATTGACAACTGAGAGTGTGCTCTCAATTGGTTTGGGTGGGTGTATGGGCAGGAACTCAATACCTACAATACACTTCTGAGCAGACTGGCTCAAAATGACTACCAGCACAAGATGGCTGCTCCAATATCCGGAGAATTTTGGCTTTATCCTCATTACCAGGGGAGGAAGTGGAAATGCATCGTCCATCTTTATGTACAGTCTATAGTTTAAGCCCATGTTTTTATCTTCAGCTTTCTTCTTCTTCACACACACACACACACACACACACACATCACATGCTTGTGCATGATACAATGAAAACAGGGCATGGCTCATTAAAACATTGCATCATACTGTATCACCACTGGGTAGCTTTAAAGTGTTAATTCAATTGTTGTGCCTATGCTAAGACAAGGAGCAACATTATTGTTCCATTTGAGTTAGATTTCTAGCCACCTGATGAAAATCCTATTGCAGGTATAAAAGACCAACTGCATGTTATGAGTTCTTGAAGGGTGGATCAAAGTGCAGACTGAGTCAAAGGTGCAGAGAGACAGGGGGGACGTGGCTGGCTGTTGACCCAAGTGGAGAGTGAGTGAGGAAAGCTCCAGTTGCAGTGTGGTCTGACGGGCAGCGAAGCAGGCGGACAGGCAGGCGGGTAGTGCTGATCCAGGCAACACACTGGAGACAGGAGAACACAGTTAGCTGTAGCAAAAACACAAAAAAACAAACACTAGGACGTAGTTAACACAGGACGGCTGTGACGTAGACTGCCACAGAGGTTGACACAATGATCTGGCAATGAGAAACCTGAGAAAACCCGGTGTGGATATACTGCAGGCTGATGAAGTAGATGGGAGTCAGGTGTGCGTAATCAGGTCAACAGCCAGGTGTGCCAGAGGAAAGTGCAGCCACGTCACACTCACAGACAGACATGGGGGAAGGGAGACAGATCGGAACACTGCTGCTGTTACAGCTTCTAGATTCCAACTTCAACGTTTTACAAAACATGGCCTAAATAGCATTTTCTTCACTTTACTACTGAACGTTTTTCAACACACACAGTTGTGTTGGTGTTTGCTGAATGCTCTCATCTACTGTACGAGACTTGGCTGCTGAGCAACATTGCATTTGTTTCATTTTCAGTGTTGTTGAAACGTCAAACCCAGAATGAGATACAGATGTTCTTTTTACTGTTTGTACACTTCATGATAATACTAAATGATTGCTGAACAATAAACCTATTGCATCAATTTCCCAACAACAGGAGTTCTTTCCTCTCAAGAAATGCCAATACAAATTCAAGCAGTGACGTCTGTGAACTCTCCCAGCATGTACTCGCAGGTGACCCTGGCAGCCTTTGATATTTCATAAGGTCACTTACCAACTGGCAAAAACAATTATGTTTTTTAATGTTTTACATTTAATTTTCAGTCAGATAAAATCATATAAATCCTGTATGAACCTGTATCTCTTCAACTGAAGCTGTGTGGAGCCAGAGCCACACACACACGCACACACACACACACAAACGCAAACAAGTTGTAAGTAAAGTCATTCTCATACATCCTTGGTATCCATGACTACAGTGTCTGCACAGGGTCCCAGTTTGGCATTTATGAATTCTTCATTAGCTCATCAGTGTGTGAATGCATGTGTATGTGCACACTCTTTATACTTTACACACTCACTCACACACATGCGCACACACACACACACCTGTCGCCATATTTGAGAACAGCTGCTGAGGTGTGGATATCCCCTGATCTGTCAAGATGTCTCTGCAGATAGTGCGAGAAGGAGAGAGACAGCAAAGAAGAGAGAGAGAGAGAATGGGGCCTGTTGGTGAAGAGGTGTGAAGCATGGACGAGAGACGGAAAGCAAAGGAAGAAATAAAGAGTGGGGGTGGAGGGAGTGGGAGAAGGTTGATCAAAAGAACAACAGTCGGGACAGACAACCAGGGTGGGATGAAAGAAGCACTGGAGGCGATGAAAAAGAATAAACAACAGAAGAGGAAGCGATGAAGAGGGGGGAAAGAGGTCAAGATAGATTTGCGGTAGACATTAAAGATCGGTTTGAATTTGTAAAGGGTCATTGGTTTCTGTAATCATTCCTCTTTTTTGTACTAATTGATTCCTTTCCTAGCGTGACACTGTAAGAAAATAGGAACAAACCCTACAGCCCAGCTGATGATGATATGAGGCTTTAGCAGTCTAAGTTAGACAAATAATGTGGGTCTTCTTTCTGTTTTCCAGACAGTGTTTCTTTCCTTCAGATAGAGTTTCCAGTGCCTTACCAACTGTGGTTGGGGTTATTATTTGCAGAGGTAAATGATCTGGGTGTTTTGGTGAGGATGTTTTTTCCTTCCTGCTTCAGTATAGTGAATGATATTCTTGGTCATACTTCAAGTAGAAAATGAAGAGAGTTAAATTAAAAAGATTATTATTTTACTACACTACTAGGAATAATCAGGTCCGTCCAAATAAGAAATGAAAGATTTAATTACAAGATTAATAGTGTAGACTACTGTAGGTTATTCATTCATATTTATTTAGACAGACTGTGTAGTTCTCGCTAATGTATCAAAGAGTTTAGTCAACATTAATCCATTCTGGCATATTCAGGAGTAAAGACGATTTTTTTCTCTCTGAGCATATTTAATATTGGCCACACAGGCCAACAAATAACAGCTTATATAGCTAGTGGCTAATGTTAGCCTCTTGCCTGCTGCATTGCTTTCTTACTGTCAGATCGCAGTGGAGTTGTTAACGCACCTTTGGTGACTTTGTGTGTGAGGCCACATGGACAGAAATGTTAGAACGCTGTCATCAAAATAAAGGCATTACTTTATAGATAACAGTACTCACCAGGTTCAGGTGGAACCTGGTGGTTCAGAGGGAGTACTGTTAATGATGGTGGTTACATGGAGAGCAATACTCCCATCTTAATCAGATTAAGACATGGGTGGACAACAACAATCTTTCATGAAATATTAAACAGTTAACAGCAAGCAAAAATGAGCAAAGTGTCTTTTTGATGCAAAACCACGTATGGAAGAAGTAACTTTTTTTAGCTCGTAAAACAGTGAACAGTAAGGACCAAAACAAAATGTGTGTGTGTGTGTGGGGGGGGGGGGGGGGGGGGGAAGTCCCAA
>JAVQJL010087617.1:0-19455 GCA_036024295.1 Nannoperca obscura
GCGCATTCGAAGTACCCTTCAAACTGCCTTTGAGTTGGGACAGCCTCGTCGCGGCGCTGTGACGTAGTCGGTCTTCAAACGCGCACTTCGAACGCTGCAACCCCTGAATTGGGACACAGATTATGAAGCTGGAGCCTGTTAGCTTAGGTTAGCAAAAAAGAGTGGAAACATGAGACAACAGCTAGCCTGGCTATAGAGGGAGAGGAGGAGGTAGAAAGGAAAGGAAAGGAGGAGACAACGAGGAAAAGGAGTAGATAGAAGAGGATAAAATAGATAAATAAATAAAGATAGAACGTAGAGAAGGAGAGGAAGAGGTTGGAAAGCAGAAAACACAGGAGAGAATAATGTAAGAAAGGAAAGGAGGAGACAAAGAGGAAAAGGAGTAGATAGGAAAGGAAAAGAGAAGGTAGAGGATATGAGGAGGCAAGAACGCCCTGCACTTTGATCAGTTCAATCACAGTGTTACATTATTAATCCATCAATAAACCTGTAAACCTAGGAGATTAATCAATGAATCCCTTTGTAAGTGTTTACCTGACTATTTAAATATCTCGACTGAACAGAGAAGAGATTGAAGTGATTAAAGAAAAAAAATGTTAAGGTATTAACGTCACCTTTGTAATAATACATGTTGTTAGTATTTAATACATTTAGTTTAGTTTATTTAACGTGCTTGTTCTATATTATTCCAGATAAATCGTCGTATTAACAGTCTTCAGTCGGTCAGTTCTGCGGTAGACTGAAAATAAAGGGCGAGTCCACCGTTTTTTCCACCGTCTGAACAGTTGTAAATAAATCACCGCTGTTTGTGTGTGTTTGCAGGACACTCCTGCAGCAGCTGGTTGGTGTTGTGGTCAGTTTGGTGACCCGTGTTATGTTGTGTCCTGTCGCGTGCTTCAGTTCTTACCTGCGGCGTTCATCCTGCTGCTGTGTGATCGCACCGAAATCCGCTCGGTATTAGTACATGCAAAGTCAGATCTCTCCGTTAACTTCACAGGGGGGAAGGCTCGCGTTTCTGCAAGTCTCCAAGCAGCGACAATGAAACACACAACTTCCGGTACAACCTTCAATAAACAACCTTTAAGCTGAGTTTAGATAAATAACAGCAAATGGAGGAGGATGAAACTGTAGTATTCAATAATGGAGGAGAGAACGTTTTTGTTTTCATGTAATACCAAAATTTGCTAGCTCCCAATTTATTTAATTTTTTATTAATACAACTTTCTTTTTTAGCTGCAAGGCAAATCTCCATGTGAACAAAAACAAGCTGTACATACAGACAAAAAATGACCTACAATTAAATAACATAATAATAATAACAGCCGATCAATTTGCTTTATACAGAGACAACACAGAATATAACTCATGTGAAACATTCTGGACACTAATCCACTATTTTTGCTCTGCCAAATGTTTGGCATATCCCACGTGAGATTACAAAAAAATCGACATAATTAAAAGTAACGTATAAAATCTTAAGATATTTGATTTAGACTAGATGTTTTGCTCAAGTTAATTTGATTAATCTGAAAATAGATAAGTGAAGTCACCTCTGCAGACTGTACTAGTAAAGGTTAATTTTGAGAGTTTACAGATTTATGACCCATTTTGTATTTGGATTTATTTACAACACGATAAGCTTTAGTGTCTGTTTGTAGTCAAAATTACAATGTGTAATATCTCAGGATTTATTGTCTTGGTTACACAGTGCGACCACATATTATAACTCTGGCTGGACTGGAGCACCATCAATGAATAAAGGTTAATGACAAAGTATTTGAAATTATGCCTGGCTTTTATTGTGAAGGATTTAAGCGTAACATCCGGTGTACGTGTGAGTTCTGCTCCAGCAGCTTGACGCAACTGGTATGCAGGAATGCGGACCACGCCCTATCTGCAAGGGATTACGGAATTGATCATACTATGAGTACAAATACCCAAGGGGTGGACAAGAGAACAAGAAAACCTAAAAGCCGACCTTTACGAGGTTTACTGAAGAATTTACATTACATTACATTTCTAACAGCTCTAGAAACAGGAGATGTCGCGGTTTTAGCAGCAGTTAAAGGGGGGCGGTGTCAAAGTAACTTTGTTAATCCAATTTGTTGCACAGCCGGCAGACAGTACAATCAATATCAACAGTCTGCATACACCAGTCGACACACAGACACATAGATTTACATAAACCTGTTTAACAAGCCAAATAGCAGAAGGGGCAATGGAGTGTCTACATCTGATGAAAGAAGCAAAGCACAAAGCACGAAGAAGCAACCTAGTACTAGTTCTGTCAACGAGGACTGACCGGGCCTGTTTAGTGGTTGTGGCCACAGGTTAGAAAGGTCAGTTAGATTTGTGCCAGCAATTTCACTGCACATTTTCAAAAAATCCTTGTAACCTCATCCTATTTTGCAAGATGAGCGACCCAAACCAACAAATAAAAGAGAAGCCTCCTCGTATGCCTGCACTTGGGTCGCTTCCTGACTACAGACCATAACACTGTCTGTTAAAATGTGTGGTTGAATACAATTTAAAATCTCAGAAGTCAAAAAGGGACTGTACAAAATGTTTTGCACCCTCCATGTGATTCAGGACTGTGGACTGTAAGCACATTGGAGTCATCCCCCTACTTACAACTAACCAACTTTGGCACTGAAGGTTTGTCATTCTGAAAAACATAGATTGATTTCTGAATCTTACCAAAAGTTTATATATGTGCAGAAACTCATCCAGTCCGGAGGGAACTTCTTTAAATAGATTCCTGTCTGTGCAACCATAACAATCCTGGAGATGTTGAATAGATTCATTTGACCAGGCCAGGAGCAATTCATGTAATAAATCTGCCGCATCTCTAAAGTCCTGTCGTTGTGGAGTGGGTTGCCATGTTTGAATAGAGAATATGAAGAGAGAATATGAGATTTTCAGAAATGTCAGACGGTTCCTTGTTCTGTCCTGAAGGTAAATACCTCTCAGGTTAACAGGAAAGCAGGTTTCAAAGCCTGGCTACAGTGTGAGGCAGGTCACATCAGGTCTTTGTTTCAGGGCCCAGAGGACATCCACCCCCCTACAGCACATGCCAGAGGTGGGTTTGTGTGTCACACACTTGAGGCAAAAATTTGACAACATCAGACTTGGTGCTCGACTTGGACTCAAACACCAAAGACTTGTGACTTCACTTGACTTGAGCCTTGATACCTTCCCCCTAAACCCAAAGATTAAAACAGATGTTATTTAAATAAAACAAGACTTACAAAGTTAATTCTGTTGTGGTTAACAGTGCACTACTTTTCTACGTTTATGATCAATAATTTGCTTATATTTAATGTATTTTTACTCTCTTGTTTTGTGAAGTGCACATTATGACTCGTCTGGGACATGAAACTCAAAGTTTAAGGAGAGAGACATGCCTGTCGTGACTTGGGACTTGAGAGCAAAGACTTGAGACCTACTTGTGACATGTAAAACAATGACTCGCTCCCACCTCTTGCACATACTCTGCAGCTGAAGCCGTGAGGGGCTGGCATTTCCCGTACAAGCACCAAACTGCCCGATTGTCAGGAAATTGTGGATCTTTCTCTCACCCCCGAGGCAGAGAACCGTTCAGAGTTCTGTGGAAGTACATTAGTTGAGACTGCTTAGGCAAATACAGAGAGGCTGAAACACAGTAGATGATCTGGAGGGGGAGGCGGGGTCTAACATGACAACAGAGTTTTAGTGCAGGGAAACAAAGCAGGCAAAATAACATGAGAACTAAGAGCTGGCTGGAATTACGACAAAAAGATCAAGATATAAGATATCACCTCAGCAACAATATGCTCTACATCACCAACATCAGATAACATCAGATTATTTCTTGCCTTAAAATACTCATGGCTGCTGGCATTTATACAGCATGCTTCAAAGTCTGAGTACAGTGGTGGGGCAAGTTATATCAGGTCCCAGAGGAAATCCACCCACATACAGCACGTCACCCCTCTCACCCCCTACAGCAAACTGCAGAAACACTCACTTTACATTACTCACGCCAGAATTTCTCACCAGCGGCCATTATATCTTTTAATCCGGATCTGTTCCTGGTCAGTTGGATGACTAACAAGATCAGGTCCATCAAATTCAAAACTAGCTTTGGGATCCATGTTAATTAATGTCAAACTTGCCCCAACTTTACCTAGTTTGCATTCTACATTATTTTCCTGCACATTGATTCACTGGGGCCACCAGCGAGCTGTTCTTTAAGGACTTCTCGTTCATGTTGGCTTAAAACTTGAGATTTTAAAGTTAATTCTTGACATTAAACTGCAGCAGCAGCTGACAAAATTAAACATCATTTCATACTGCTTTATGTCAAGTTGTTTTAAAAAAAAAAAAGGTTAATAGAAATGTTGTGCATGTGTTGTCAAAAAAAAGATATTTTCTTCATGGAGCTCTCAGAGCCAACGTAAAGCACAGCTACCGGAACAGGTAATTTATCAAACCCATACATTTAGGGACTTTAGACTTTTTTTAAAATTTGAAAATAAATGTGCAAAATGACGTCATACAGGAATCTAGTGGGATCATTTTTCAGTTTCTCTGTGTTTTGATTTGAAATGATGAGCAGAATGAAGTGTCCACTTAACTCAAGCAAATAGAGCATGTATAGAAACACAAATATCATATTATCAGACTTCCCAGCATGCAACGTTTGAGCGTTAAAGCTCTCTCGTCTTATTTGTTGCTTAAAGAAAACACATGAAAAATTGCAGTGTCTTGATTCATCATTTTATTTTTTGTTCACTTTCGGTCCATTTGTCATTGCTATTTAGATTTCCTGAAATAGTCTTTTATGTGTCATCATGTTGTAATGTTTGTATTTTAATTAATCCAGCCAGCAGGGGGAGCCAGAGTGTCACACACTCGTACTGCTGGCAGAGTCTTTAGTTTACATTCCTGCAGTTCTTGGCAGATTCAGAGTGAGCGAGTGTGTGAGTAGAGAGGCAGAGTTACAGTACTGAAGTTTGTACAGTGAACCAGAGGCACAGAGATGGTCAGAGAGGAAACTGTGCAGATGAAATAAACACAGGGGGGGTGTTTGATATTCTGTGTTCTCTGCTCTGTCTCTGTAAATCAAACGCACCTCAAAGGGGCTGAAATGTCCTTTAGAATAATGTTCAGGTCAGCGATGGTGTGTTCAGACACAGATACGCTACAGAGTGTTTCTTTCATTTAGTCTGAAGCTTTCTGGTTTCTTTACAGCTCAGTGTTTCATGAGGTCACTATGAGTTGGCTTAAAATCAGAAGAAAATCTGGTTTTGTCCCGGAAAACTTACTTTATCTGAACTGAAACTCCAGTTAGACCTGAGTTTAGGCAAAAGACCCGTTAGCAAGAGCCAAGACGTGTGTTAACCCTGAATTAAGGTCACTTTCTATCACTTTGGTTCATTTAGTCTGAACCACGGTGAAAAAAAAGGTTTTAGCTTTTTGGTTCTGGTCTGATTTGTGTTCCCAGTTTTCTTTTTTACAAATGGACAAAGAGGAGTAAACATAAAAGTAAAATTGAATGACACGTGACTCATTGATATCACGGTTTTGAGTTAAATTACAGACGAGCACAGTGAATATTTTATTCCCAACCTGCCCCTGTAATGTTAATCCCATCTGAATGGGGCCTTTGTCCCGTTAGCCGTGAGCTAAAACACTAACATAGTTAGCCTTGCAGTAACCCCAGATTAAATTAGCTATTTTTATTGTGCTACGTATTTGAAGCAGTTCATTAAAAAGTGAATTCAGATACAAAAAAACAGTGTGTAGCTTGTTTTTAAAAAAAAGCTGCAAACTGCAGCTGCTTTTCAACTAAATCAGCCCAACAGCCAAATGCTGGAGCTTCATCTTCACTGCTGAGGTAAAACAACAGAGGAGAAGAGCAAGAAGCAGGACCAACAATGTCATCAATTATTATAAAGATCTGTGTTGTAAGACGTCATCAAACCTTCTTCACAACTTTCAAACCTCCGAGAGGAAACACTGGGCAGAGTTTTCAGATTTTCTATTCATAACAGATTCAGGAGGGAGCTGAACTCACAGCTCTGAGCCTCTGGTCCTCCTCCACTGAGAGGATGTTTACACATCACTCTCTTTCTCTCTTTCTGTGTGTGTGTGTGTGTGTGTGTGTGTGTGTGTGTGTGTGTGTGTGTCATCCGGGTTGAGCAGAGTCATGCATTTTTTCCATTACCCTCATCAAATCAATGTTAAACACTCCTCCTCCATCTACTGTCCCTGTACAACCACGGAGAGAGAGAGAGAGAGAGAGAGAGAGAGAGAGAGAGAGTGTGTGTGTGTGTTACCAACATGCCCGATCAATAAGCAGATAGGATATTTGATCAGTAAAAACTGGGACAACCCGTCTGCCTCAGTAACTTTCTTCAGTAACTTTCGCGATTTCTTTTGACGTTTGTGGCTTTGAGTGAAATGTCTCAACTATTGGATGGATTGCCACAACATTTGAAGCCATTCATGTCCCCTTCAGGATGATTGTAATAACTTAGCTTTCCATCTAGCGCCATTCTCAATATCAATACTTTGGTTTTTGACTTATTAACTAATGACAATATCATCAGACTCAGCTTTTCCTTGTGTTTACTGCTAATTAGCAAATATTAACATGCAAACGTGCTAAACTAAGATGGTGAAAATGGTAAACATTACCTGCATAACACCAGCAACGTACATCCTCAGAGCATGCATGTCTAGCATGGCTGTAGACTTAGTTTTGTTCAAATGGAACTTCCAGAAGAAAACATTGTCTCATATCTGGGACAAAAACTGTGCACAGTTCCCTGCCTGAGATGCAAAACTCAGGGCATAAAAGCCGCTCTAAAAGACACCGTCCCATCCATCAGCTAAACACTGTCTGTTTTTCGTCAACCCCACCTGGCATGTAATTCTGTTGCCATGACGACCGCTCAGTAAACTGCCTCTTCAACTGTAACCACAGGTCACCATGGCAACAGTAAACATCCAGGAGGCCCGGGGGTTGATGGCGGCGACCTGAGAGTTTGTTTATGTCAAGTGGAGCACGGAGGTTCGATTCCCTGCAGCTCCTGCAGAAACGAGATTACAACTAAAAAAAACAAAACACAAGAAGATTTAATAATTTTACATTAAATCAAATGATACATTAAAAAAACTAAATAATTTAAATCTAATAAAAAGTTTAAATGATATTTAATGTTAGCATTAAGTCTGATATAGTATAGATCCAGAACTGGCACTCACACAGTAAATTACAGTCTTGAATGTAACCTGTAGCAAAATAACTAAATAAGGTAGTTATTTAAGGGGTAGGTTAAGACTGTATGTACGATAGTTAGCTGAAAATGCCAAACATGTTAACGTTAGCAGCTTACTTTAGAGCAAATAAATACGTAATGCATTCCTTACACTCCAAACTCTCTCTTTACAGAGAATCTCGTTTACTACAGTCCCATGAACGCCGCTTCAACAGGACTGACAGACCTGCTGTGCCTAGCTATGGTTGCTAAGCTATGATTGGACAATTACTGTTTGGGGGAGGGGTTTACTGAATCTTGAATCATCTCCATGTAATATGACAAAAACAAAACATTTAAACAATAAAAATTAAATCAAATCCATATGTTTATCATAGCGGTGGTCGATTGTATTGGACGTCTGCAAATCATGATTTTGAGAGGACTGTTCCTTTAAGACTTTATTCTGCACAGTGTTGAACTGATAACAGTAGAAACCTCGGGAGAACAGCACAGTGGACACAGTGGAAACAAGATGACATCCTGAACGGTCACTGTTCTCACACACACACACACACACACACACACACACACACACACACACACACACACACACACACACACATCCAACCTTTAACCCTACAGTGATGATCCTATAGTCTTTTTTATATTTAGGTCATCTGGAGGAAGTCACGAAACCCTTGAGACCAAATGGTCAAACAGGAAAATTAGATGACCACAGCGACGTATGTGTAGTACGTAAGAGTGCGCTGACGCCGTTCGCTGCTGATCATGTTTGTTGTTGTGAGAATCACTGCAGACGCCATCGTCCTGATAACACAACTAGAGAGAACTTCAACGAGTCAAACAAAGTCCAACCTGGCGCTCCGGGTGGACACGTGTCTTCAGAGGACGGCCAGGTCGTGGCAGCTCTTGGACCGCACTTTGACCGCCATGCGCTGGTTATTGCGCGCTACCAGCCGGTCCAGGAAGCGCCGAGCCTTCTGGGTAAGGCTCTCTTTGCGTTTGTAGGTGGAGCGTCGGCGCTGAAGGGCCTCGCTGCCGTCCCGGCGGAGGCGGATCTGTCGGACCACGCCCTCGAACAGCTCGGCCACGTTGTGGTGCAGAGACGCCGACGTCTCGGTGAACTTACAGTCAAACACCACCGCGCACGCTCGGCCCTCTGGGAAGAGAAAGACACACACAGAAAGAGAATAAATTATTATAATAGCATCAGTCTATCGTTATTATTATTATCAATTTGTTGTATTTTGTATTTGTTGTGCGTGTATGTATCCCCCGTGACCTTTGACCCCCACCTTCCACAGTGACTTCTCTGGACCGCACCAGGTCGCTCTTGTTGCCCACGAGGATGATGGGAAGGTTCTCGGCCTGGCGGATGCGTCGCAGCGTGATTCGGAGCTCAGCGGCAGACTCGAAGCTGGAGCGGTCAGTGACGGAGTAGACGATGACGTAAGCGCTCCCAACCTTCAGACAGTCGTCCTGAGAGAAGTCGTCCTCCTCCTCCTGACAGGCAGAGAGACATGGAAACAGAGAAGAGAAAGAAACATCCTGTTTTTTTTAATTTAAATCCAGATTTATGTGGAAATAATATCTGATCGTTGTCTGTTAAGGATGCTTGCTCTGGTCAGAGTCGGCGCAGGAGCAGCGTGGCCTAAACTTCTTTTAATCTGACAACTACCTCAAAGTAATCCTGGGGGAGTTTGCAAGAGCTCCCAGGCATGCTGGGAGATGTAGTCTCTTTAGTGTGTTCTGGGTCCAAGCATAGTATGAATTACATATAGACCAAACTCATCCTTCAGAAAAGCGCTGCAACAAATAAACCCATCCATCAGTATAGATCTACAACTGATCGGCATTCTGAAATATATTGTTGTTTTGATACAATAAAATACACAATAAAAGTTTTTTGTGTTGAATCACTAGAAGGTATTTGTTGTGAAAGAGAAACAGGATTTTGCTTCAGTCACAGATGTTAAAAACCAGGTGAAATCATTAATTGTGATCCACATCAACATTTGGACACTTATTTGGTGTCTTTTTCTGTCTCTGTGTTTAAAAGATTACAACTTAGGCTACAGCAGTATTCTCTAAATTAAAATTATCTAAAGTTAAATGGTATTTTGAATAATAAACGTACGTTCCTAAGATCACAAAATAATACGTTCGTTATCAAAATTAATCTAAGCATAAAGTACGAGAACATTGTCGTTGGTATCTTCTGTGGATCTGAACATGAAACCCACAACAGCCAAAGGTTCAGGTTTGAAATCAGCAGGATGCCAACGTCCCCATAATCCTCTGCTTCAAGACTGACATTTAATGCTCCACAACTGCACTTCATTAACACACACACACACACAATGTACCATTTTGTCGTCCTCCCAGGTATCCATGACGATGAGTGTTGTTTCCTCTCCATCTACTGTCAGTGTCCGCTCATATGTGTCCTCTGTAACAAACAGTAAACACAAACAATAAACAATCTACAGCTGTGCTAGCAGCTGTACTTAGGCATAGTGTTGTCTTATGCTAAATGCTAACGTCAGCATGCTAACATGCTCACAATAACAATGCTAACATGCTGATGTTTACCATGTTCATCCTCCGGTTTACTCCTACTAATCAGCACTAATCACAGACTGAGGGTGATGGTAATGTCAGTAGTTTTGCAGGTATTCATAAACCAAATTATTGGCACATCAAAACCTGATGATGGCGCTCTATGACAAGCCATGGCATCACAAGAGTTACTACATTTATAACAGTTGTTGAGATATTTCAGTCAGGACCAAAATGGTGGACCGACCGACATAACTAAGAGCCATGATGCAGGCATGGCTACAAACAACAAATATCATGGAGGACCAACAAGAAAATATATATAAATATATCAGTGATCATAAAAAGACAAATAACAACCTAGTAAACAATGACAATAATACAGTTAATATATCAAGCAAACAAGAGCATCAAGAGCAATAAATAAGTGTAAAACTAAAGCAGAGAGTAACGAGACCCGGAGCTCAGTCAACCTGAAAACTAACAGCACACCCCTGCTGTTGCCCTCTCACACTATGTCAGACTATCATGGATCGATAAAGGTTGTCCATCATGGCCTCGGGCCAATCAGCATGTGACACAGGAGCTGATCAATGATGTCGGGTCAACCAAGGTTGTGATGTGAGAACAAAGTCAGAGGCAGAAACTGAGGACTGAGCTACAACACAACAATGAAACATGGCCTACTGATTCCATTCATTTCCACGAAGTTGTTGGATTTATGAGACCATCACCAGTAAACTGATCTGAATGTGTTTCAAACATTAACGACGCTTAGAGGCAAAGTTCAACATTTTTGGGAAAGTGCCAGACCGTTTCTTGGTTAGGACCAGTTATTAGACTAGATACATATTAATTATAAGGCTTTAAAGGTGCTGGTAGGTACATTTTGTTGCTTCTGGACAGAGCGAGGCTAGCTCTGTTTCCATTCTTGATGCTAAGCTAAGTTAGCCAGCTCAATTCAAGTTGTTCCTCTTTACACTATTAGCTGATAAACTGACTGTCGGTATTAGAGCAGTATTCATTTAAACTCTGCAAACTTTTTTTCCTTTAAACTAAGTGAGAACATTCAGGATTAACAGTTAAAACTAGTCAAACTAATCTGAACCAAACGCAACATCCCACCTCCAGGTTGTTCATCTTTCTCTGTGATCCCGGCGAAGATTCCTGCGAGACTGGTCTTTCCGACGCCGTGGTCGCCTAGCAACACCACTCTGTAAACACAGTCCGAGTCGCTCTGCGAGTCGTCCTCCGAGTCGGAGCTCCACTGGGCGCGATAGTGGAGGGACTTGTCCCCAGGGTGGTAGGATGCCGACTGTCCCAGAGGAAGGTGGCTGCGCTGGGGGTGGGGCTGCTCGGGGTCGGGCAGGGTACCGCCGGGGAGCCGAGGGTCCCGAGTCCAGGACGGGTGCTGGTAGAAGTGGGTGGGAGGAATCGGCGTGCTGCCTCGCCGCCGCAGGGGTTCCTTCTCTCTCTGGGTGTTGAGGGTCATGTTGCTATGGTAACAGCATCAGGGCAGGACGGGCCTGTAGAGAGCAGGCAGGAGGATTCACGTTGTCAGAATAAAGTCTGGGTCACTATTTTCTTCAAGACACGTGAAAGGTGCCCCACCTCTCACATCTATTCTCAGTCTTTCTAAAAAGCAGAAACATGAGGCTGTTCCTTGCAGGTGTTTAACTGCTCACCTGGCTGCAGTGATGTAGGAGTGTAGTCCAGGGCGTGTCAGTACACTGTGACATCACTGCTGGGTGTAGTTACAAGCGCAACAGACCAGAGAGGGCGGTGAAACACTGTGATAGCACACAGCAAAAGTGCTGAGTAAGACATCATGCTGTACGCTGCCATTTTGGCCAAGTCTCCCCTATAAAATAGATGTTGTATATCAAGAGACTTCCTGTTTAAATAAAGGTTAAATTAAAAAAAGAATAAATCCAATGTTGCTTTCCTGATTTGCTGTATGTTTTTAGAGTCAGATTTTGACCCTGAGTACCTTCACATTGTGCGTCCAACGGGACTCTGGCTTTGAAGGAACAAGTCATGGTGCAGACAAAGGAAACTGGAGGAAAAGTTCATTTTATTCTAAGAGATCTCTAACTCTGCTCTCTGATCCTAGAAGGACTTGAGTAAAAAAATCTCAAGCCTGGTGAAAAACATTTAGACAGGACAGAAATACCAGGACATGATTGGTTATGATTTGTAAGATTCTGTGCTGCTCTTCTTTCTACGCACTCCCTCGCACACACTACGCTCTCTTGCGTGTTTCGTTTTTGTGAAACTGCCATTACAACCGAAGTAACCATTTAATTTTATTTCTGTTTTAACGTCCTGATAGGAGTGTGTGGCCCGGAGCAGACTGAACTACTTTGGGTGCGTCGGGTACAAGAAGACAACTTCAAACCAGAAATAGTGGGATTTCTCCGGTTCAGCGCAGCCTTTTCATTTACTAACGATTGTTTTACGATCAATTTAAACCCTTCTGAGCAGGTGAAAGTAATTCCTTATTGGGGGTTGTCATGGAAACACGAGAGTGACTGATGACAAAAGAGGAATTTATTTTCAATATTTACATTTCCTGTGACGGACTACAAGCATTTTACATTTATCATGACACTGAGCACATTGTATTGTGCTGTAAAGTCACTGTTTCCTGGATCAGATGAGGGTACACTGAGATTTTATGTTAGTAAAATGTTATTTTATATATATATATATATATATATATATATATATACAGAAATAAATATGATTTAGAAACAGCACAGCTCAATTCCCAGGTTGAATTACTATTATCCGAATGTACCCATGAAGACCTCTAGTATGCATAGGAGAGCACAGAGACACAAACAATCCTCCTACAATAAATAATTAAAGTATTTAAAGGTGCCAAGTACGACAGTGAGTGATGGTGGAGGAGAGCTTCAGGTAGTGAACTAGTTACTGTAACTTATTTTGAATGAACAACAGAAACAACTTTTTAAAAATCCTGCAAAATCCATCAAAATTACTGTTCATGACCAGTAATTGGATTTTTGTACAACTACAAGCACCAAACAGTCGGGTGGTCAAAGGTCAGAGGTCACAGGTCTCTTATGTTAAATGTCACACATGACTGCAGCTTAGCTGGTCGAAAAGAGTCAATGAACTAAATCAGGTGCGTTCTGATAAGCGAGATCAACCACAAACTCTTTACAAGAAAAGCACGAGAAATGTTTGTTTTCACTTCTCCAAGCTGCACTTTACATGTGAAACATCTGAAAATCACATCCACCTTTATCATGTGAATGTTACAAATATGAAATGTTCAACAACTGCATATATACACAGAGAAATCTAACAAATGTGAAGTGTTTTAAATGTGTTATTAAGTGTGAAATGTGTGTTTTGTGCATGTAAAATATCTGAAAATCACATGTGCTGCTGATATAATGTAGATTTTACTTTTTTTTTATTAGAGATAATAATCCGTGTGTTTTAACGTAACTGTTTTTTTTGAGGGACAGCAGGAAAAACTGTAACATGCACAAAAAGCATGCAATCGATAGATAGAAAGAGTAACTTACCGCACACCCCATGAACAGTCTTGTTTCCGTCCAGCCTCGGTAAGCAGCAGAGCTGAACTGAACCCTCCCTCTCTCTCTCTCTCTCTCTCTCTCTCTGTCTCTCTCTCTGTGTCTCTGTCTCTGTAACAGTACCCCGGTGCCACAGTAACCCGCCTGGAAAAAAAAAGTTCCACAACAGCGTTAAAAATTCAGCAGTGGAATCACAGAGTTATCCACCTCCTGTGTGTGTGTGTGTGTGTGTGTGTGTGTGTGTGTGTGTGTGTGTGTGTGTGTGTGTGTGTGTGGCGGAGCGACAGCAGAGGAGAAACAGATAACTGTGGAGGGAGTGTGTGTGTGTGTGTGTGTGTGTGTTTTATCAGTGTGGAGGGTGATTTGGTTTAGGAAACATCGTGGTCACTTCCTGTTTGACACAAAAGACACAGTTTGACTTAATGAAACAGTTCAGTGAGAACAGACTAGTTAACGCATAAAACACTACATGAAACATGTTTTTTTTTCTGTTTCTTTCATCTGGGGTTAAAGTCTGATTAAAGATGAGCCTTATAGTCGTCAACATAAACCCCCAAAATACAGAAAACATATGGACTGGATACACGCTTTAAATATTCTGTTTATTTAATAACTTGAAAGCTACATGACTAGAGACGTTTCTTCTATATAAGACATGTTTAAAGACACACTGATGCTGAATATCAGAGAGTACGATCTAACTAGCAAATCAAGGACAACATGATAATCTCTGATTATCAGTTAACTAACAGAAAAAGGATTGATTGATGAAGATACCAGTTTAGCTGACGAAGGTGAACCAGTTTACTAACTACTAACAAACCAGCTAGCTAGCTGATTAATGAATTACCAGTGCAAGAACTAACTGATAAAGAGCTGTATGGAAGCCTAAAGGGGACTATATTAAAATTAAAATTAAAATGCATTTCCACAATAGCATTTATAACGTTACACATATTTATGTGGGATGTGAGTAAAAATGAAAACGAAATTAACCAGTTTGCATTTTAATTTTCAACATACCTGTATGGCGGTTTAATGACCAGATTAAAACGAAAATGGAAAAGCTTTATGACATTTAATTTAAGTCATACCCTGCTGTGCAGTGGACAATATTCAAATGTCATACATGTCATATATTATTATTATTATTATTATTATTATGTAATGGAGAAATTAAAATGCACTATAAACAATGTAGCCTAATTTTCAATTTGTGGGAGCACGATTTATCTTCTGTATGATACTTTTATATGGTGATTTCTTTTACGTTGTTATATCTCTGGATGACTTGACAAGTGAATGGAAACGATGACAAGCTCTTGAATCTCTCGTCTTCTAGAGAAAAATCACAACAACAGAAAACAATGTTATAACTTTTATATTTTCTCAAATGATGTGAAAACCTTTATGAATCCATAAACTATTTTTGTTACAGCAAAGCACATAAAACTGCTAAAGACATTATTTTAAATATCAAAGTACTCAAAGTTTCTCAAAATTGTAAGATATTAAGTCCAAATTGTGAGACCACAAGTCAAAATTATGACTTAATATCTCACAATTTGGACTTTTCATAACGTTTCATACTTGTTTTCTGGCAGAAGAGGGTTTCCACAGTTTACAAATGAGCTGACATGGAAAATTAGATTAAAGAGAAGCACACATCACTTCCTCTGTGTCAGTGTGAGTACTCTTACCGAAACTCAACTCATCACAGATGTTTAGATTTTATCTGCCCCCTCAAGTTTAAAAGTTTAAAAGTTGAGAGGAGGCGTTGCCTCCCAGATCCAATCGAGAGAGTTTAAAACAAAGCTCCTTCCAGCTACACAGCGCAGGAGCCAATCACTGACCATCGGCCGCCTTTCAATCAACCAACCAGCTGCATCCAACTCCACCAGCAGCTCCATCACTCCCTCTGCAGGCACACTGAGATGGAGTGACAGAGAGGATCAGCTGACTTCAGATGGAGTTTATTTCATTAGGGCTAATTTTAAGCCTCTTGGACCCCTACTCTAAACCCACCACGAAATGAGTTATGAATACATTAATGTCCATTTTTTGTATAATTTAAGCCGTTTCCACACTCCGTTCTGACCTCAATTGCTCCATAAGTGTACATCGGATGGGCTTCAAAACGTCCACAAGTCATGTAGAGGCATTGATCAACAGACTCAAGTTTTAAAAACTCGTTTTCACCACAGGGTGAGGAAGTTATGGGGCCTGGAATATACGTGTTTCGCCGCCATACAGGAAGTAGTTTATAACTCGGCCGTACATTGTCCGACAGGCCCCAAACTGACTGAATAGTGAATAGTGAATAGCGCCACCAATAGTTTTCAAAACGAAAGGCCCCCATTCTCTTTGGCCTGCAGTCACCAATTTTGGTACACTAACGTATCTTGTCTAAACTTGTCAAGCGCACGTTGGGTAGGGCCCTTCAATGCTGCTCGCAGCTGTGTGTTTCGTCCTCTCTCCAGTCCTCTGCTCTGCCTGATGACTTCACTAGTTTCTTTACCACGACAGACGGTGATCTTGGACCTGCTCTGCTCACCTGTGAGTCTAACGTGTTTCTACTGATCATTACACTGACGAGACACAGAAAAGGGACATTTACAGTCAGGATCACACTTCTTTAACCCTTTATATGGCACTCATTGAAATACTTTGAAATTCAAAAGAATCAACCGTAGGCTGTTATTGGAGAGCATAACAATACTTTATTTCTTTTGTAACATTTTTGAATTTTTTATTTTGTAGAAAATTAAGGCCAATGCAGTTACCATATCGGGTTACTCTCCCGTCAGTGGTAAAACAAATACCAATAAGTATTTATATAAGAAATACAAGAAAAACACCTATAAGGTGAAAGAAACGTGTCGATATCTAACATGTGCGGAAATTAGTAGTCACTTTCCAGATAAAGGGTTAAAAAAGCAGTAAAATGTGGTTCTACATGTTCAGTCAGTGAAGCTTCAGCTGGTTTGAATAGTGTCCAGTGTCCAGCAGCTGAGACTTGATGTTTTAATGTAACAGTCCTTTATAGACTAACATCAGATGTATTCTGCAAAGTTTGATGCATTTTTATTCATGAAAAGTGTTTGGTTTTTTTATATTATGCATCAACTTCCAAATGTATATATGAAATGAAATCATTGTGATGTTAAAGAAACTGCCAGAAGTTCAAATATCAAGATAAATTGAAGACATTTATCAAAACAAGAGTTTGTCCTGC
This sequence comes from Nannoperca obscura, assembly GCA_036024295.1. Lineage (NCBI taxonomy): Eukaryota > Metazoa > Chordata > Actinopteri > Centrarchiformes > Percichthyidae > Nannoperca > Nannoperca obscura. The sequence goes on from JAVQJL010087617.1 coordinate 16,632, forward strand.
GTGTCACCAAACATGTGGCTGGAATATATTTACAGCTTGTTGTTTGTGAAGAGCAGCAGCAGACCTGTTTACAGCTGTGGGAACAACACTAAGTGGCTTTCTTTGTTTGATGGATGTTTCTTTGGAGACTGTTTTGTCTTTCTTACATTTCCCCATTTCAGTTTGTAATCAGGCTTCTCTTTAAGAAAGGGAACGACAGGCTGAGCTGCACTGACCTTTATACATCAGTTTCTGTTGAACTTGTGAGCTGGTCTCTCAACTTACACTGATTAGTGAGTTTATTTTACTTGTGCTGCCTCTGCCCCTACCTGCCTGAACCTGTTTGTGTGACTTCCAGTGTGCCTGCATGCTCTAAATTTGGGTCGAGTCACACTCTGCCTAGTTTCTCCTCCTTGTCCTCTCTTTCCTGAGGTTTCTTCCATTTGTTTCTCCTGTTTAGATTTTTTGGGGAGACGGGTGTGACGTGTTCCCCCCAATATTGGAAAAAGGTGCATTAGGTGCATCACCGATTATACCACCGGTGAGTGATGTGTCCCACCCAATGTCAAACTCACTCCTACGCCCTTGGCTGTGTGAATAAAATTAACTTGAAAGTTCAATAAAATTAAGCCTCGTTCACTCAGGACTAAGTTGTAATGTCACAATACTTGTGTTCCACATATAGGAATGATGCAGGGTTCACTCTGGTGCAACACATTTTAATTTCTGTTGGAAACAAGAAGATACAATACAGTTCAGAAGAGCTCTCTGTTGTTTGTGTACCCCGGCACCCGCTTGTCACGTCCTGACAGGTTCTTCTATTCTACTGGCGTTAGCTACTAATGACGTGTACAATGCATAGAGTGCAGTCTACTGACCATGTTCTTTCCAGTAGAAACTCTTCCTGTCCAAGAGAAAAACACAAGTCCACAAGTCCTTTTATAATTAAAACTCGTCTCTGTAACTCAGCAGAGAATTCACAAACTTTCAAAAATGAATCAATCAGGATTTACAAGAAACCTCTTCGTGTCATAATATAATCCGCTTCATCTGGACTGGATAGTAATAACCTGAATATTTCTCCATGTATGATCAATCAAACAGCTTTAAGACAAGTTCACCACCTGTCCTCTGTTTCAGAAACAACATCTTTATATTACTGTCAAGTTTGACATTTCTAAACAGGAACAGAACAACTAGTTGTGCAGGGCTAAAGAACAGCTGCAGCTTAGTTGTAAAACACAACACTTTTAATAACTTTATAGTTTTTCACGTAGTTAAAGTTAGTTGAGTCTACGTGTGCTGGAGGAAACATCATGTGAGGAGTTCACAGATTAAAGAACTATGTGGAGCAACAAGTGTTGCAACACACATGAAAATTAAAGTAAAATTAAACATTAACAAAGAAGTTGAATATGATCTATTTATTTTAAAAGCAGGGAGGTTTCAGCTTCCTGTGTGTGTGCGCCTTCAGAATAAAAGCTTTCAATAGGTTTTAGTTGCTGTAACTGTGTATTATTGCGACAGCCATTCCTGAAAGCTGTACAGCAGCTGGAGGCAGAATCCAACATTAACAGAGACAATAAGCAGCATGTTAAAGTGTGGAGGCTGCACATGATGGACTGACAGTTTAAACGAGTCGCCTCTTTGAATTTAAATGCACAGATCAGTCTCTGCAGAGAGCTGACAATAAACAGTTTGCTTAGTTAGTGTCGTTTCTACATGCATATGTTTTCTGTTTCCAGATCATATTTCTGTTTTGGATGTTACGTCTCACTTGGTGTGAATTGCAGTGAGACGACGTCTTCAGCCCATGAAAACTGTCGTCCTGCCGTAAAAAAGGATGTTTGGAAGAAACCATTTAACAGAATTGCTGGTAAAATACTTTTGTTATTGTTTTTTGTTATTCCATCAAGCTTGTATTTGCTGGTGTAACCAGGGTCTCTACTCTTGATTACACTTTATAAAACATCAGATACATTTCTCATGTCGCTGATAGTGGAAACAGACAACAGTCTCTGCGTTGTGATCTGTGATGTGTGTGGTGGACGACTGACAGCCACAGTAAAGTCCAACAAAGAGACACCAACAGCTCCAATGTCCACTCACATAATTGATTGCCTTCCAGCACTTGGGGATCTGGGGGACACAAGCCCGGTGTCAGTAAAACTGTTCAGTATAAAATAAAACCACAATCACAGGAATCTTACAATACTAATAAATGATTTGTGCAGACAATGGAAATAAACAGTAAGTGACATATTATAGAGCCAGCAGTCAAAGACTTGTTACAAAGACACAAAGACACTGCTGATACAGATGAACTAGTACTCAGATAATTACTCTGGATGTCAAAAGGGGTTACTGTAAAGGTGACTTGTTCTTCCTCTTCACAGATTCTTATGATGAATGTGTTCAGAGCACAAACCCTCACATGTCATCTAGGAGAGTATGAGATAGATGATGACTGCTGTCCAATGTGTCCTGCTGGTAAGATCCAACCGGATGTTTGAAGACATATTTTTGCCTTGGTGCTGTTTATGTTCACAGGTGAAATGTTGTTTTTCTTTTCAACAGGAAGTCAGGTTGAAATAGATTGCACCAAGTACAGAAGTACTTCCTGTCTGAAATGTTTAGAGGGAACCTTCATGAATCAGCCTACAGGACGTACACGGTGTCATCTCTGCAAAAACTGTAATGCAGGTAGATTTGTGTTCATATTTAAAAACCTCAGTAGAAACCTGAGTGACAAATGCAGAGCAAAGCAGTGAGACTGTCTGTATATTTAATGACAACAGACACAATAATTACAGACTACAGACTTACTCCATCGTAACATCATGTC
>JAVQJL010087618.1:0-12789 GCA_036024295.1 Nannoperca obscura
TTTATATACAGGGAGTGGTTAACGGGGAATGCAGTGCAGCTGGCAGGTAATGAGCGCCAGGTGCAGCCGATCAGGGAGGCAATCAGTGCCAGAGACAGGCAGGGAGAGACCATGACAAAAGAGTGAAGAAAACTGCGTGCCTCACCCTCTGTCATCCTCCACTTGCACACCTACTGACGTGAACTTGGATGGGTCCTCTGGATCCAGAACCTCCTCTGGTCCATCCACCTAGAGGACACAGACTGCATAAATCCCTAATAATCATGACTATTTATCAAACGAAAAGCTGGTATGTCATAAAACTCTTGTCTTCTTCTTGTGTAAAGGTGGCTCGAGAGTACCAATCACAACTAAATAGTTGGGTTTCATCATAAGGAGGACAGCACTTGTTGAACACTGGGTCTTACTGTATGTGTCAAAGTATTCTTGATTTTGGGAGGTAATAGTGAAATGGGGTAGAAATAAACATGCAGAAACATAGACATTCATTATCTCCACTGTTCTCCTCTGTGTCTCTCCACCTCTACTGTTGTCTCATAAATACCTGGATGCCTATGGAGAGACATTTGCCCTTCCTGAGTGCTTCTTTCCTGTACTCAACCCGGTGGTCTTCAATAACTGGCCCCCTGCTCAAGACTGAGGGGGTAGAGATGCCAATTGTCATGGTGCTGTTACTGACATGCTGACTGGCTGGTCCATGGACCTAAATGGGAATAATGAGAACAGACATACATATACATATATATATATATATATATATATATATATATATATATATAAATACATTGTGAATAGAATATTCAAAAAAGAAACACAAATGTGTTTCTATGAATACTTGCTTTGGGAGAAAACACATTTTGTTGGTTTTTACAAAGTTGTTTACTGCACAAAGAAAGATGATGATTTGTATATTAACAATACATAACACTAAAGCACTAACCTGTGCATTAGCAGCTTCTATCGCTGCTGTCAAGGCCTTCATGCTGTCAATGCTTTCTGTTGAGTTGCTGAGCCCTGACTGGATGGTCATGTCACCTCTGGGTCCCTCCTCTTCCATGTATGCATCCTAGTTAGTTTTAGAAAACATAGAACATCCCTTGAAAATAAAGTGTTAATATGACTGATAATATAACTTAGTAGCATTTCAGAAATTTTTATTTTAGGTGAAAACAAAGGGAAACTTTGCCGCACTGTGACTAATAGAGGTCACCTCGCCCAGCAGGAGCTGATGATGATGTTGTGTTGAGATGCATCATAGTTGGGGTACAAAACACATGGACAACACACGAGAAGCAGGGACAACCTCAACAATAGCAAAGGCTCATTTTGTGTGTAAATGTTATTTATTTATTGATTCATATTTTTTTGTAGGCCTGTACCTCTTGTGTTTGTTTCTATTAGCATTAGTGTTGCAGTTAAAGTTGAATTACTCTAACAGTTCATCCTGGTTCTTCTTTACAGCAGAAGTTATTGTCCTTCTTCCAGAGAAAATACAGTAAATCTGTCCTCTGGACCAAAACATCTGTGAAAAATGTATAATGTACCCTGGGACAGCTAAAAGTTTACAGTGTTGCTCGGTGTCTCAGTGGTTCAGAGCTGTTTGAACTGCTTGCTAGAGTGCTGGAGCTGTGGTCGATGTGAAAGAGTGGTAGGGAGAATTTAAATGCTTCATCATGTAACTTGCATCAAGCACGAAGGCTGCGCCAAGTTGCACCCCAGAGTTTTTGTAACTAGAGGACACACCCTGAGCATTTGATTTCAACATGGACGCCTTCGAAGCTGAATTGGCTGAGCAGGTACACCTTTATAAGCACCTCTATGACTGTTCCATGAGCAACAACGAGCTCGAGTGCAGCCATGTTGGTTTATCTTCTGGTAAAACTTCTTAATTATTCAGAGAATGTTTTCTTCTGTACGCCCCCTTACATTTCAGAGAATACTGCACTAACGTTACATCGTTACAACGTTACGGTGTCTCGTGCGAGTATTATTCAGTTTGCCTGGTCCTAGTGGTGCTTCTACTCCTGTAGTAATTCTGCCAATGCTACTACTGCTATTCATAGTTGCAAACTGTCAGTCTCTCCATACTGTCCACAATGCTGACAGTTGATTGCTGTATTTATACTGTGCTGAGGAACACAGCACAGTGTCCCAGTTTACATCATGCATTTTCCACAGATATTTGGGGGTCTAGAGGACAGAGTCACAGGACCTTCTCTGGGAAAAGGTAAATAACTTCTGTTGCAATGAACAGGATCAATTGATAGTGTAATTAAGTGACTACAAATGTAGTTTACTAACTCTAAACTCTTTTTATTGGATGTTGGATTTAATGTTACTCTAATATGCAGCATCCCAAAAATGTAGCCCCCAAAGGACTGAAAGTCAGTGGGCCAGTTCCTTTCTAATCCTAGTCCAACAAATATTAATGCTAGTGGTAAACTCAAGCGAGTTACAGTGTTGGTATGAGTTGCAGTGTTTTCCTTCAAGAATATGGTGGACAATAGGCAATATGCCAAGTAATGAAGGGGCTTCTATTTTCTTTTTTTCTATTTACATCCTGCAGGTTATTTTTGTTGGTTCTGATCACTATAGTAATTAATCAGGGATTGATGGAGGAAGGCACATCTTTATTCCGGGCTATATAAATAAAACCCACTTCAGTTGACCACCTGAATTGAAATACATGGTAAACATGTAAACAACTATTACTAACGTTCTCCGGGAATCTGTCAACGTTTGTTATACAAATAAAACCTTGTTTTTGGGGGTAGTTTCCTTGTAATGGTTGAACAGTTTTATTGGAATAGGACTGGTATTTTCAAGCATCCTGTTGAAGGTGTCTGTACGTCCAGAGTTGAGGTAGTGTTTTTCTTTCCTTTCCAAAGTCTTCACATTTCAAAGTTTTAGCCTTACCAATCTATTTTTTCACAGACAGATGATGGAACAACATGAGGGGAAGATTCAAATAACAGACTGGGTCATTGTGCAGTACCTGTGCAGACTCTGTGCTGCTCTGAGCTGTGATGGAGATGTAAGGCTTGGAGGCTGTAGAGCAGGTGGAGGTTCGAGGTGGCACTGGTGGAGGGGTTTTCTTATAGGTGGTGATGCAAGATGAAACTACAAAGAATGAGAAAGAGGAAGTAACAATGAGAAGGAGAGCAAATAAGATATGTTCAAATAAGAGTGTTGAGCTGCACCCAGTTGCTCTACAAACAGCTCCAGTGTTAATCCCTTGCATATTTGGATTTGACTCCAGCCACACTGTGATCTTTATTTCCTTTCATACCTTAATTTTTATCTATATTTTTGTTAATAAAGAAGTACACCTTCACTGTTACTGTATGAGATGTGCTGTAAGCTCAGAGACCAAATACCCACAACACAATAGTGAACTTTTTAAACTCTATTGGTATTGTCCTCATACAATTTATCACAGTAGTTGTCATGACTGAATGATCTCCAAATGTTTATATGGACTGCCTATTGTGAGAGATTGATCATGGACATACACCCTCCATACGAGTGACAGAAGACCAACCAGAAGAATCATTCCATCGATACTCAATCCATTCACATTATTCCATGTAAGATTCAATAAATTCCATAAAAGATACAAGTGATCAAACATAGAATCACACAGATACATGTCACATGTGTCCCAAAAACATACAGAGCTTAATAACAAACATCACAGTTCAAATCTTTTCAGCTTTAATTAATTAAATAAATGCCCCATTTATTTACAGTTGGATTACACCTGGAAAACTTTGATAAATCTCCATGAGACAAAAGTCGAGATAGCTGCTGATAAGTTTGGACATGGGTTGTATTATGAATAGTTCCAGCTGATGCTGCAGCATCGTCTTGTGGAAGACCCTGCTATCAGAAATATAAGCTGTAAGACAAATAAAACATACAGTTTCCCAGTGGCAAGTCCTCCACTGATAAATCAACATGCTAAAATGAATCCAATGATTCTACATGTGGGGAGCAGTGATGTAAAGAGAACATCAGCAGCCGCCCTGTGATAAAAAGCTTTAAACTGACACAAATGCTTTTAGCAAACTAAATTTAGCTTTATTAAATGTCAGGTCTTTGGCAGGCAAATCACTTTTAATTAATGGTTTAATTATCAAGCACAACATTGATTTTATGTTTTTAACTGAAACTGGGTTAGACCAAGATAACAGAGCAGCAACTTATTGAAGCAACCCCTCCCAACAGCAGCTTTATGAGCAAAGCCAGAGTGCATAAGAAGGAGGTGAAGTTGCAGTTTAGTGTAATAACTTTGTCAAGTGCAAACACACGGAAATGTTGCTCTAAAGTTGAATTCCTCATGTCGAGCTGTATTTTTACACATGTAGATGCCACTTAAATACAGTAAAAATGTATTTGATGACTTTGCTTGAATGCTGTCAATCATCTGCATTGATTTTGACTTTGTAGTTATTGCTGGTGATATTAACATATAATGCTAAACTGGTTTAAAACATATATGAAGGAAGGGGACTATTTCTGTCGATTAATAATTACAGAAAAAGCAACGAGGAGTTCCCCAAGGCTCCATTCTTCGGGCTCTTCTGTTCAACATAAACATGCTCTCGTAATCTTATTATGCTGATGACACATAGATTTATATAACAATATTGCCAGGTAAATATGGTCCTATACAAGCACTAAGTAAGTCCACCGAACAAATCCACGACTGGATGTACCAGAATGTCCTCCAGTTAAATAAAGATACAACTGAATGAAAAATGTTTTTGGAGCCAAAGAGAAAAGATTAAAAATCAGTGCTCAGCTTCAATCCCTAACATGAAAGACCAAAATCCAAGCCAGCAATATTTGCAAAATCAGCCTACTATCAACATAAGAATATATCAAGAATTATAGGACTCATGTCTAGAGTTCTTTGTAACTCGCACTTTACAGGTCTCTCTAAAAAGTTGATTAGACTGCTGCAGCTGATTCACAAGACTGCTAGTCCTCACTAAGACTGGGAGAGCCCACATCAGTCCAGTTATCAGATCTTTACGTGTGTTTGTCAAAGAACTGATTTTATGAACCGTAGGACTGAAACAGGTCCTTGTTTCTCTTCCTCAGCACTTATTTCACTATCTACCCTCTTCTTTCTTTTTCTTAGAGAATTTGCTGTAAAGATGAATATGACAACAGATGAGATTGGATTGGATAGTTTTTATTGTCTCAGAGAGGCAATTTGGTTTGTAAACAGTACTCAACACAACCAGCACACATAATAAATACATATAACATACAATAAAAGGCATCATAATAAAACACAGTGGAATACACTGTATAGGAATCTATCAGGCCTTTTCCTTGTGCCCTACTTTATTTTCATTTGCCAACTCCATGTTTAAATGTAATTTCAATAAACAGGCTTAGAAGTCAATTTGTTATAATTGATTTTCAATTTCCATATCACAGTGGAGGAGATTAGAGAGGAGGGAAAAGTTAAATTCATGATAATTACCCTCACTCACCTTTGGACTGTAATCCATTTTGTGGTGTGGTTGACTGAAAGCCTTGTTGGATTACTGTTGCTTTGAAACTGTATCTGTCCTCTGCAGGTCCACTGGTGGAGCTATCACTAAGCATGCACACCACCTACAGTGCATTCATTTATTTCTTGTTTCATGCTGCAGAGGAACACAGCAATTACATTTTATCCATATTTGCATTAATGAACAATCTATAGCCATGTTTCTACTTTATAAATAGACATCAAGTAACTGCATTTATTCATGCTTAAGTGAGTTCACAAACATCATGTGGCCTGAGGGGGATATAAACCAGTATGTTAGCTATGCAGCTAGCTGCTGATACATCTAAATACCAATGCCCAGCTGGGAAGAAAACAACCAGAAAAACAATACACAGCCACATATAGCAACAACAAAAACATCTCTCACATATAACTATCTATCCTCTGCTGTTTTCTTCTTGCAGGAGCCTGGGTGGGCTGTCACAGCAACTTGCTGCACCTGGAAGGTGGGAGCAGCCAAAGGCACAGAATCGCTACCCTTCCAGGCTCTATTATATCTTGCTGGGCATCCTTAACATATCCTTAAGGTCTCCACACCTTTTTAGTATGGTTTGGATTTTTGTTTTGGTTTGCACCTTGTTCCAACACTCACACACATACTTTCATACATGCTGCAAACAATGGCTACATCCATATCTCCACACTCACCATGCCATTTGGTAAAGACATTCTTGGAGCCCAGTGGATGAATCCTACTGACTTTGGTTATCATCTGATACATCTAGCTCAACCAGCAGGTGTACATTTTCAGTAAAGTAAACTCATCAACTCTTTGATGGTTTGCCATGAACTATGGTTCACTCGTTCATGTTCAGGATACGTTGTTCTTCTTTTCATCTAGCATCTTCATCTGGTCAACATATTATTTTGTCCAATACTTTGGTTTATCACCAAAGATCCTGCAAAACTAATGACATCCCATCAGCCTATTTGTGTTTACTGCTAATTAGCAAATAGTAGCATACTGACACATTTAACTAAGTTGGTAAATAGGCTATAGGGAACATATACTGCTAATAATAGTCACTATGAGCATGTTATCATGTTCCTTTAAACCTTCAGCTCTAAGCTCTGCTGTGCCTAATTACAGCCTCACAGAACACCTTTACGACATCAGATTTGGGGAAGTTGTGTCTTTCCATTTTTGTCTTTTCCAAAATCAATAACCTGGCATTAACACCCACTTCACACTGTGACTGGCCAGGCGTGCAGAGGTGAGAGTAAAGTCTTCTTTTCATGTGTACAACTGAGTGCAACACCACATACAGTACCAGTCAAAAGTTTGGACACACTTTCCCATTCAAGTGTGTCCAAACTTTGACTGGTACTGTATGTCTTCTATAGCCGCCTTTAATTAGACGTCATCATTCCAGCTAACCTGTGTATTGTGTATAATGGCTATGTCATTTCATTATACTGTCTAACACCAATATTAGCAGGAAATGCCAGATTTTATTAAGCTAGAAAATTATGTGATCTTAGCCCAACTGAAAAAAATAAACTCTCTCATACAGAAAAGCAGGACTGTAGCCAAGAGCATTGAAGTCAAGTCTGAAATAAGTTTGCCCAGTTTTAAAAAACATTCAATATTCTTCATACTGTTGTGTCGTATTGTTGTTCATGGGTATTATAGTTTGATCTAATCAAATTCTGACATAGATATAAACTGATTTAACTTGGAGGAGGAAAGCTTGATGTTCTTTCACAAATAAAAAGTGTTGTTATGAGTACAATTGTTTAAATGTTGGGTTATTTAGTGCCCTGAGATAACTTTGTTATGATATGGCGCTATATAAATAAAATTGAATTGAATTGAATTATTTTCAAAACGTGGTGAAGAACAATATATAATGGCCAAGGCTATTTTTTTCCAATCCAAACACACCAAAGCTTCACTACAGAACCATGACAAGTTGAAGAATGCTGTAGTCACTGCAAGCGGATATTGTTTTGCTCCAGTAGTGAATGTTTTGGAGGAAAACAAACAAATTATGTTCGGTGAACATTTTATTGATCTGTTTATTAACAACATTTCCTTGTTATTTTGTTGGCAAAGGCTAGCTCCCATCAACAACCTAGGAGGCCTCTCAAGCATTTCCTTTCCTCCGCTAGCCATGACTGTCACTCACTGAGCTTCTTTTGTCTTGTCACGAACATTCCTGATTCGTAGGGATTCAACTAGCCCCGTTCAGGTGAAAAACCAATCAAATCAACCTTTAGCATTTCAGAATAAAACACAACACTCTGTCTTTTATCTTTTCACTGCGACTCTGCATCCCGATTTAGGAAATTGTTATTTTAAAAGTAGACAATAGTGGCAGTAAAATTTTGTCACACTATGGTGGTTAATCTCTGCAATTAATCCAGTGGTTCACATGCGTGCTAAACCATGGGTTAGTGAACTAATGGTTAGTGAACTGTAATCACAGGAAACCCTTCTCAGTTGTTACAGATAAATCAAAGTTGTCTCCTCTTCTCCGCAATACTTAGAAACAAAGTGTGAGTGTTGGCTGTAAAGGTGCCTAAGGGCTAAACATGGAATATAAGGATAATCCTCATACATGGTGGGTTTTACTGTGTAGAAAAGCCTTCCTCCTCCTCCTCCTCCTCCTCCTCCTCCTCCTCCCTGTCTCTGTTAAAGCAGTCTTCTACAGAGGTGAACCCGTCTCCTCTGCCTCTGCTCATCTCCAGACAACTGGATTATTATTAGTGTCTCAGCAGAATATTCAGGTTGCTTCCGACAGGGTCAGGGCAGCTCATCACTGGGTTTTTGATGCATCAGCAGAATGCTAAAGGTTCACTGGGGCCTCTTTTGAAAGAGGAATCTTTAGCCTCTTGCTCTTGAGAGCCAGCTCCTTTGACTGACATGCAACGTGTTGACAAAATCCATTGCTTGACTGTATGTCGATAGGCTCCGACTTTCTACTCTATCTTAAAGAGAAACTCCACTTTACACAGCAGCTCGTGTTTTTGTTGGGGAATAATGTGTGAAAAAAGTAGTATAAAGTGTTTAGTGTCTCCAGAGGGAAGTCTGATGAATGTCCTCAAGTGATGTCACTTGAGTCAGTGTCGGCTGGGGACTACAAGTTTGAAGTTGAAAACTATCTGTTGGTGTGGACTTCACCAGAGTTCCGCAGACCTCTGCAGCCCGCTGCTCATCTCTTCTGCAGGCTGGAGGCTCCACACTACACTAGCTGCTATTAGCATAACACAATCTCTGACCAAACTGTCAATGGTCAAGTTGCATTGTGGGTAATGTAGGCGCCAGGTTTTAACAAGGAAGAAGAATGTGTAGGAAAAAAAAGTCCATACCTCTGGTTCTGCCGTATTGACTTTTATTCCTTTTCTTCAAACTGTCCATTGGGCCTCATGCCAGAACATTACTTTTTCTGTGAGGTTTGTTCATACAAATGTTCCAAGTCAGATTCAGCAAATTCTCTTTAACTGGACAAACTGATGAATGTCACCTGTTGATGAGAAGGTGTGTGTTTGTGACATTTCATCATTAACATAATCTATGTCCCTAAATGTGCTAAAACGTCATTCTACAGTGAAGCGGTCCATAAACAATATAAGAGGTCATGTGACTGTTACAGAAGTATTAGACAAGAGAATATTATGGTCTGCAGTAGGTGATGTTACACTGTCAGTGCAACAGGATGATCCTGACAGTTACTTGCAAGAAGATCCTGACTCAGCTTGCAGAGTGAGACAGTTTTCCTCACAACTACAGTAATGTGTACGTTTCTGTGACAAAATATGCCAATAAAATCTTGAAATCTTGAAAAATATGGCAAAGCAATGAACGGAATATTAATTTAGCATTAAGTTTGTCTCAGTTATATATTTTATTTGAGCTAACTTCAGTTTAATATTTTAATTCAATTTGTTCAGATGAAGGCATTATGATTTCACGTCTCCTTGTGGAGAAAGGCAGACTTGTCATGGCTTGTGCCATGTCATTTTGTTTTCCTGGTGTTTCCTGATATAAAGCCATTCTGATACACTCATCGTTGTGTCATGTTGCACTTTGAAATCTGATTTGAGCATCTGTAGAAATCTGATAGGAATTGGATTTGCAATTTCCAATTACAATTTGCAAAAATTGCATTTCAGGTTGTTTCTAAAATCAATATGCATACAACCTGTATATGTAAAAAAAAACTGATTTGGGATTTGGGCTTTGAGTCCAATATAAATCTACAGTCCCTACTCTGTATTAAAATGCATTCTAAATCAGCTGAAGTTGAACTACTTGTCCTGGTAGTCAAGTGCGGGTTCAAACAAATCAAAATACTAGGGGATGTGTCCTTCTGGCACAGCTCAGCAAGAAAAGATCATTGTCATTGGAAACACAAAGAATTTTGTACTAAAGATGTTTGGAAGGGATCAAACCTACTTTTAGCATACAGGTAAGCACCTGCAGCAGACTTCACTCTGTGTTTTTGAAAAATTTGACCTGACAGACCATTTTCACATGCTGTAAAAGTGCAGAGAAGCTTTCATTTCAGGCATAAATGTTATGAATCCAAATTCATCCTTCCATCTGTTTTCTGCTGCTTATTCAGGCTCGGGGCATGGTGCCAGCGAATGAAGAAAAGTAGCCAATATGCAGTAGCTGCTCCCGCCTGAACTTCCTGGGGGATCCCGAGATGTGCTCAGGTCAGCTGGAATATGTAATCCCTTAAATGTATTCTGGCCCTGTCCCAGGGTCTCCTCCCTGCTCCTTTTGAATGTCCGAGCTCCTCACCGTGTCTGTATGTTGACCCTAAACACCCTGCCAAGGAAACTCCTTTTGGTTGCTTGTATCTGCAATTTCATTCTTTCAGCCGTTACCCAGAGCTCATGACCAAAGCTGAGAGTTGAAATGACTCAAACTCAGCTCCCTTTTCACCGCAATAGACCAGTATAGTGTCAGCAGTGATGCAGACTGATCGACTGGTCAACATCACGTACCTTCTTACCTTCAAAAAGAAACAAGACCCAAACTCCTTCTCCAACTTCCTCTCAACCCAAAGCAGGAAGTTAGTGTTTTCCAACAGAATAGCACGACCTCAGACCTGGAGCAGCTGCATGGAATCCTGAGGTCACCTGAGGTCAGTTCACTTGAGTCAAAATCTTGGTCCTCGAAAGGTGTCCATGCAATAGGTGACACAGCCCAGATGTTCCACATATCAACACACAGGTCAAATCATCTGATCTGAAATGAGAACATGCTTCAACTTGGCATCATAAAACACAGCTGAGTTGCTAAAGCTAACTGTAGGATGTGGTCTCTGAACTGGATGGAGTATGCTAAGCTCTCGGTTGCAGCAGAGCTTCTTCCCATCTACTAATTTCCTTCAACTTGGACATTAAAGTATCACTTCATATTGCTTCTCTTTTCTTAAGCTTGCAGCAGTCAGTGAAAACTTTTGTCTGACTCCCAGACAAGGGGGAGTCACATTTTTGACTTCACATATGTGACAAGCATAACCTTTATGGGAATCTAATTTATATTAAATTATGCAAAACCTTTTTCTTTTTCTGACTTGCATGAGTCTCAAAGTATGGGCCATGGCTTTGTACAGTCTGTAACAGCTGCACTTCCTGGCCCCTCCACTGCTCAGATACATTTATCTCCAACTTGGCCAGGTGCCATCAGCTCAACTGGCCTGCATGACCACCAGCATCAATGTCAGGTCAAAGTCAGCTGCTTTGACACCTCCATCTGTGGGTAAGTAGCCATCACTAGCCAGCAGTAAAATTTAATGCACACTATTAACAGATCAATTTGAAGCCGTGCGTAGCTCATGGCAGTAATACTATCCCCTGGAGCTAAGTGGATGTGAAGCACAAAGCTTAAAAAATCTTTGTTGAAAAAACCCTGAATGAACTTTGTCAATAATTTAACAATATCCTGCTTCATATTCAGAGTTTCAAATATTTTTAATGCCCAGCACAACCATACTGTTATTCACTGAGTGCCACCACTAGAGCAGCTGGTTAAAGAGAAATGAAACATTGAAATTTAGGCCTTCCCCACCTCCTACACACATCTGAAAATCAATCAAAGTGTGCTGGGGGCATGGGTGGGTTTCAACAGCCATGGCTCTGAGGAAGGCTAGCTCACGTTTAGGTTAGAAACCTTCAGAAAACTGGGCTAATTTGACAAGCCAGAAGGGACCAAAGAGGTATAATTTACAGATGTTATCTGTAAATCAATTAATATACATCGATGGGAATCATAATAGCCAAAGAACTACTCATGGATTGGAAGATTAGATTTTGGACAGACTGCAAAGGATGGTACTACAAAGATGCAGGAAAACACAGTTCTTCAAAGAATACAGTATAAATGCACTAATTAGCAGTGATTTGCCCATTTATTTTAATTATTTATATAATTACTAAGAATACAGAGCTATGGTAATACATAAATATAGATAAAGAATAAATGATTTGATTTAAGAAGACGTAGGTTGAAAGTTACGTCAAGCTATTGTCTGTCATTTATTGGCATTAAAAAACAGGAAGAAAAAAGAATTAACTTCCATGCTTAGTTCAGTTTTTTAACAATTTTAACATGTTTTATATTTGTGTTGTTCACAGTTGAAATTGGTACTGATACACTTTCCAGTAAAGACTACTATTCCGAATGTTCTGTTATATTTGTTGTTAGTATTTTTGAGGTTTTGCAGCTTTCTCACTCAGTACATATCTACAGTACTAGATTTTTTTAATTCTTAAAAACCAAAATCTTTGTTAGCTTTAGCAATGCATTATGGGTCAGGCTTTAGTTATCTACATTAGTGATCTCCATATATAGTGTACATAAATGTGTTAATAGACACACTAATGTCTGAGGGTTGCATGTATGTACACTTTCCGCACCAGCTCTGCCCATTGACAAACCACCAAGGGCTTGACATCAAAACATCAACATCCAAAAGGAGAAATAAAGGGCAAATGGCCCCAGCACTCCAGATGGCCAGACTCTCAAGGGCCCCAAAGGCAGAAAATCAATACTCCTCACTTTTTGCCCCAGGGCCCACCACAGTAAGAAAATATTAAAATACACGCTCAGTTGCCTATTTTTTAGGTTCACCTAGCTAAAACTAATGTAAATGTAGTCATCTCTCATTGATTTAAATGATGTGGACAGACATGTCAGTAAAATACAGTTCAACAGCAGCACAAACTACAGCCTCAGCCTCCAAAATGAATGAGTGTATGTGTGT
>JAVQJL010087619.1:0-46826 GCA_036024295.1 Nannoperca obscura
TTATTACTAGGCTACACAATTTGGGTAATTACTACAGTTTTTTCTAATACTGTACGGCTCTTTCAGTCACCTAACTGGCTCTCAGCATATCCCAGGCAGCTGGCCTAAATCACAAAGCGTGGTTTATGGAGCACACAAATTGAGTAAATCCGTTCTCTCTACAGAAAAACAGCTGACCTACAACGGTCAGTGGTGTCTTACACTCTTGGCACTCATCTGCAAGATAGCCTGTCACAGCTCTCGTAATGTGTACAAAAATATGCACATTCAGAATCTGCAGGCGGTGAGAAAGAGTGCACTGTTGCAGTTTCATCTGTTATACTGTACAAGTGATTGTTCTTTGACCCAGTGAGGTTTGACACTGATGGTTCAATTGTGCTGTGATGGCTTGCAGAGATTGCATTCATAAACCTGATCGTGAAGCAGAATTTACTGTAAAACTTGTCATCACACTATCAGATTGCACAAGGATGATTTGAGGTAGGGTGTAAAGTATGATGCTGTAAGTTTGTCCATGGTGAGATAGTGACACGTACTGCCAAAGTAAACAAATTTAAATACATGAAAGACTGAAACACTAACTCTACATTTTAAACTGTGCTCCAGTGTTGAAAAGAAATGTGCACATCATGCAGTCTTGATGTTTCTTTTGCTTTTTTGTGTGAAGTAAAGAAAATAAAATTGAAGTAAGATGGAAGTCCATTAAGTGACGCAGTATTGTTATATGAGCACTGAATTAAATCCTTCCCTGTAATGTGAATAGGTTGCCAGTACAGCCAGTCCCACTGAGAATCAGGCCCCAATGAGAATTAGACCTTTTGAATAGGGTAACCTTTGAATGTGATTAATTTGACTTAAAATGTCACTGCATGCAGTATTGCTGAGAGGCTTTTAAATAAGTGTCTGCTGCCAGGGCTTTTAAGAAAGTGCTTTGTGGGGAGAGAAAATCATGGCTGAGAAAACAGGCACTGTGTGGCTGTTTTTAAGTTTCTGCACTAAACTAAAGGACGTGCTGCTTCCTCGGATGAGCTGCAAAATGCCAGTGAAGGTGGTGCTTCAACCAAGGCTCAGTGGAGCACAGCAGCCAGATGATGAAAGGCTTTATTCATACAGAGTGACAACAAATAGATTCTTTTCCAGCTACAGTTCTCTGAAGCTCCCTTTTGAGGACAAAGGACAAAACATTTTGAATGCCACCATCCCATATGACCCAAACTATCATATATAAACGTTCAAAATCTCATGGACAAGGCATGACCGTCTGAACAAAAACCAAAGACAACTTGCATGCTTAAAAGCTTTTATCATGGCGGATCAGCTTTGGTATCAGCTGGGGAGCAAGATACACGCAAGCAGGAATAAATCAGCATATTAATATATTAAAATACAAGTATGCAACTGCTTTGAAAGTTTTTTGGGAGTTGGGAAGTTTTAATTTCATCTTTCATCAAATTGGCTCACATAGGGTCATATGGTTTACAGTATCTAATCATTTCTTCTTCACTTTCTTCTGCATAAATGTTTTTTGTTGATTTTGCAGTTTCCAGACTATGGCATGAGTGTAGTTATGTATGTATGAGTGTAATATATTTAGTTATTTTGAGTCCATTCAGAAAGTACTGAGGCAGCCTGTACCTCTCAGAGAAAAGGAAGAGAGAGGGCCACAGGTTCAGAGAGACACAGCAGAGGGGAGGACTGGAGGGCGCTCAAGAATGTACCCTTTAAAAGAAACCTCTGGCTAGACGGCACCATTATCACAGCAGCCCCGTGTCAGGAATGAGTGGAAGATTCCTGGAGTTCAACATTCAACTGAGGTAGTAGAGCGGAGGAGGAACACTGACTACCCATACCATGCTTTGAATAAGTCTCCATTAAGTCTGCCATACAATATTATTCTTGTTTTCTTTCTACATTTAAGTCAACTGAATTTGACTTAAAGGAATAACTTGCCATTTTGGAGAATATGCTCGCCTGTACAGCAAATATGAATCTACAGTCAGAAGGCGGCTCCTTTAGCTTAGCATGAAGTCACTTTGCCCAGCCAAAAAATAGTCCTTCACGTACAATTTGGCTTTTGATAAGATTAAACAAACAAAATATACCATTTTAATAAGTAATATTTTGTAGGCAGATGTTGTTACCTTTGGACAGAACTAGGCTTCCAGTTTTTATGTAAACTAAACAAACCAGCTGCTGGTTGTACAGTAGCCATATACTGAATAGATATGAGAGTGATATCAATCTCTTTCATCTAAAATCAAGCCAAGAAAACGAATAAGCGCATTTCCCAAAATGTCAAACTATTTTATTTATTTTATAATCAAAAGATCTCTCTCTGTCTGGTGAGCTGATAACAGAAAATGCTAAAGCAAATCTAATGGGAAAACATAATTCAACCACACCCCACAGGCAGCACCAGTCGGTATAAAAAGCACATGACCATATCATATCCCATATTTTTTTATCCGTTTGAAGTCAAGTCATGTAGGGATTAATGAGACTCAAACATATAAACCGAAATTTTCCCGGGCGAGTTGAGAGCAATGATAGCAGCACAACATAAACGTATCCCAACAAACAGGACAGTTTGGCCACTGCTTCACTCATTACCCGTCCCTTTTCTCCTGCTACTTCTCGCATGAGGAAAACCGAACCATGACAACTGCCTCATCAGCTTCCAACCGTTTCATTAGTGTTTCAATTACCTGGGTGCTGACAGTTCGTGTCCCATCTGTGGCTTCCACCGTCAGGTTGTAATTTGATTTCTGCTCGGCGTCAAGGGGCCGTGCTACAATCAAGGTTCCACTGGCCTTGCCCACGTCAAATCGGCTGTCATAATTACCACCTGTGGAATTATTTTTTTTGTACAAACGACAAGAAAGGACAAAAGATTAGTGACAAATCATCGCTTAGTTGTCTGTATGTAGCAAGGTTACGCAAACACTAAACGGGGGAGCTGAGATGGACATACGAACATCAATTTTCCGCTGGGCTGATATTGATAAAAATGAATAGATACACAAATGTTAATCTAATTAATTTAACCAGTATAATCAGATTTGTTGTTTGTTCACATAATCCCCATAATAGCTACTTCATGCAAAAACCATAACAAGCACAGAATGGGCACATAAATGCAAAGGGATGAATGTATAACACAACACAACACATCCTTTTAGCATCCTTTTATATACTATATAAAAGTAGTATTTTATATATACTATATAAAAGGATGCTAAAATCTCATGGATAGCTGTACAACAGTATAACATGGAGCTCTAATTCACACAATGTAAGGAGAGGTTGTCCTGGTCCTCTTGATACTCCTAATTAGGTCACAGGTTTATGGGAAAAAATGTGGCTTAACATCAATCCAATGGCACAACACAATTCAACCACAGCCGACAGGCAGCACCAACACACAGAGTAGGATGATCTCTTAATACAACACGGTCTATTGGGAGATCCCAGCAGCTACCTTCTGCTGTACAGTTGTGGTCACAAGCCATCTGAAGGATGTAAAACATCTCAGTATCCTCTATGCCGTCTTGCAAAAATCCAACCAAACAGAACATTCCAGAGAAAAGAGGAAAGCAGTAGCAGAGCACAGAAAGAGAGAAGAGAAGAAAAGGGACGTGTCAGTCAGACATTGATTAGAGGGAGGACAGGCTGGGAGGAAGGGAGAAGAGGCGAGCATTTTTGGAGCAGTCAATTTAAGTCTTCTCATGCATACAGTGCCTAGCTTAAGTTAAAAAGAACCCATTCAAGAAAAGACATTACGTTTTAACACTTCAAAAAAGATTAGACTGTTATC
The DNA here is from genome assembly GCA_036024295.1 of Nannoperca obscura. Lineage (NCBI taxonomy): Eukaryota > Metazoa > Chordata > Actinopteri > Centrarchiformes > Percichthyidae > Nannoperca > Nannoperca obscura. The sequence goes on from JAVQJL010087619.1 coordinate 3,815, forward strand.
TAAACTGTTCTACAAAGGCAGAGAGCAGTAATATGGAAACAGTGAAATTGAAAAAGAAATGTTCATGGTTTTGAAACTGGCTAGCAAACTGCTTAACAGTTAGAAATGGCCTTGCCTTCCTTTTATGCATGTTTAGGTTGATTAAGAACCTAAATACAGCAACTGTATAAAATGCAGATACTGCACTTAGCCTTTCCTTCAGGGAAAAACACAGTTCATATGATGTTTTCACAAAAAGTATACATTTCTATGGCATTATATTTTTTATATTGTAAATCAAATGCCAAAAGGTTAGTGGCTCTGGAAGACAGCTAACATCTCTCCCAGAAACATGTTCAAATTTGACTTTGTCCAATATAATACATTTCTTAAACTCTCAATATATATAAAACATTAAAAGTATGTGTCCATGTTTCCCACATATCACACACAAACGCTATGTTAGTGCTAAAGTGTAACAGTTGATTCTACCTATGAAGCATTTCTACAGTATGCATGCACAAAAAAAAACAGATGCAGGTGAAGGAGACAATACCTGTGATTTCAAACCACACAGGGACATCAGAGGATTCGGTGGCGATGACGCCCACCATATGTGCCACAGGGTCGCTTTCCATTACAGAGAAGGTGAAGGGGGACTCCTCAAAAAGCAGGGGAGCTGCATCGGCTGGCAATTCTGGTTTGGGAATCCATTCGATATGCAGGCGACAAGTGGACGATTTCTGAGGACGTCCATTGTCGACAGCTTTAATCTGAAAGAGAGGCAGAGAATAAAAGACTGTGTTACACAGTGTTATGCAACACTTTGTTGCAAATGAGTTTCTGTGCAGCTCTCTCGCAGATTTTCCTCCTGAAACTCTTAGGAAGTAAATCTACAGGAAAGTTTGGTTATGGAGCTTGTTAGTTAAAGCTTACAGATAAAACACACCAAATCAAATTGTATACACAGTGCATACATACTTACATACATACGATTCGTGGCACAATGCTCAATTGTAATCGCAATCGTACTCTGAGCTGACCACATGGAAAGAGAAACACGTATTCTGAATAACAAAACACCTTTTGTGTGGTGTTCTTTTGTGATTCAACCTTTTGTGAGGACTTCAATCACTGTAAACTGTGGTGAGCAGTGTCTTCTTGCACTCAGGATGTGTAGGGACATAAAATCTGGGAGAAAATCAGTTTAAACCAAGGTGTTAAGTAGCACCACAGCAGCTTTCACAGCCAACTGATGACTAAACTCTTCAAAAAACAGCTGCCATGATGAGTAGAAAATAATTTTGTCAAGTGCTATACACTGTACCTGCCAAGAAGAAGTGTCACATCGATAATTGCCAAATTTGGCTCTTGATGACCAAGGCACCACAGTAATAGCACCATGGTAATAAAGGAAGCATACTCTACATCCTTGTAACAATTAGATCCTAATTGGATATTGTGGATGTGTTGGAACCTGCTCCCTAAAATGTATAGAAGATGCTTTGGTGGTTTGCTTTTGAGTGTAATTTTCTTCTAGGCCAACATGATGTATGTGGACCAATTAGCTTGGTCTTTTACATACTTTTATTTTTTACTTTATTTTTAAACACAAACACCGAAGAAGGGGAGGGAAGAGAAACACAGTGGATTAGAAAACCTCAGAGGAAGAGGAGAATGCAACAGTAAAACAATAAACAATCATTTCTTGTTCAAATGTACTGCTTGCTAATAGACAGGATGAAACCGTGGAATTTGATTACTTACTGTAAGAATGTCGTATTCTCCAGCAGAGGAGAACTTCTTAGAAGACACCAGGCCGGTCTTGGGCTCGATAAAGAACTTTCCGTTTTCATCTCCCTCCTCGATGCTGTAAGAGATCTCGGCATTGGGTCCATCATCACGGTCTGATGCAATGACCCGATACACGGGGTCTCTCTTCATGGCTCTCTCTTTCTCTGGCCTCTCCCGCTCCGGGAGCTTGATCTTGTAGATCTTCTCCAGGAACAACGGCCTGTTGTCATTCTCGTCCAGGACGATGACGATGACGCGGACAGTGGTGGATTTGGCAGGAACGCCATGGTCAGTGACTGTGATCTGAGGAGAAAGGATAAAAAACTTCAGACCAAAAAGTACACAGACTCAAAGGCTTAAGGCTGAACAAGCCAATATTATCTGACATAGTGAACTTTCACATTCAATATCTCTTATATCTTCAGGTCACAATGCCCCTATTGTTTTCTTTTTCAATCATACATAGACACTGTAGAAACTTGAAACAGGAGGCAGTAAATCATTTAGAAAAGCTTAATAATTGCTGCAATAACATTGGATATTATGTACAACTATCACGGGAATTTGTAGACAGCTGTGTCAGAAATTCATCATTTCAAAGCCTAAATTTAATCAAAGATGAGATCAAAAAGGGAAGTGTGCTTTTTCCTTTCATAATGCTTTCATTCCACTTCTTTGGAACGTAACTAGCAGCCAAAATTAAAAGGTAATTTCCTCTGGGATTTGCTGTCAGGGGGTCTTTTCTAATACACGCTCTTTACTTTAAAGAAACAAATACACATCAGTAACAGGCTGTTATACATCATCTATTGCTGAAGAAAATATGTTTTCTTTATTTTTTTAACCTAATAATCAAACCCCTACAGTATAATGAATGACTCCAAGTCAAACACTCAAAGTACTCCATAAAGCATGCTTCTTTCCTGGCCAAAAAATGCATTGATGCTGTAAAAGGGGACTTTTTCAGAGCTACAAATACAAATATTGTAAGGCAAAATTCTCCAGCCGAAATATACAAGACTAAATGGGATATTATGTATTTTCACCCCTGCTTGAGAGAGCACAGGACTTTAATAGCAGCAGCCCCTTGGTTGTGTGACTGTTCGGTTCAAACCACTTTAGTCTGGTTGGATGTAAGGAGCAGCAGGACACTGGAGCCCCTATTTTAGTCTATTGATAAGGATCTAATAATCACATTTTGTGCATAAAGGTGCAATATCTCAAGCACCCCACTGGTGATTTGGGGGGCATTTTGGGGCACAATAACAAATTTAGGGAGTATGTCTTTGAGCACCAAATTATTCACATGGTAATGTAATCAACAGATCACTTTTAAAAAGTATATGGAAAAAGAGTCATCTGACTTAGCAGGAGACATTTTCTTATTTTCTAAGATAATACTGGACCCACTGTTGGAGTTACAAGATAAGGTTAGTGTATTCACGTAAACATGGTTTGTTTCAGCTGGAGGCCGCTATGGTGAACTAAAAACTTTCCTAATTTGATATAACGCTTCATATGTTTGCTTGTGATCATAACAGTAGCTTGTACGGTTGGTACACGAACAACCCACCAGAGCTAATTATTTTTAATTAGCAGCACCTCTTCATTCTAATAGCACCAGATACACTGTGTGTCAAACTTGCCAACAAAGATTTTGCACTGCTAATAAACGCGAAGACTTACTGCACTTTACTAAAGGCTGGAGGCTTTTTAAACCCCAGAAGTACTCGGTATAAAATACATTGTCGCACATCTGAATCATTAATGGGGCCTTAATTTAAGTCATGACATCAAGCGTTACTGGTGGCATGCTAATGTTTTCTAATTTTTACCACGATTTAACCCTCTGATGTGCCTTCGGACATGTGGGTGCACAGTTTGAGGAATTTAATCAAAGCAAAGAGCCATAGGCTGACCTAAACAAACAATTTTCAACTAGTCCCAGAAAAAAGGGCTCAAGGGTTGTGCGTCTGAGCGCTGGTAGAAATGTGCGCTTTTCTTGATTCAAGCTGCACAATACAGCAGAAGGGCACAACAAATGTCACAGCCATTTAAAAACCATCTGCTAAGTGCGTCACTAAAAAACAGCCAGGAGTCCAGGGCCACACACCATTTGGTACCATAGTTTCAATTACTAAAGTAATGTGTTTTTGTTTTTCTCGCAGTGTCTGCAGCTGTCCATGCTCTTCACATGAGCACAATTAATTAAATGGGATGACAAGAAACCTGAGAGCGGATGTCGCTCTAAGGGAGGATGTGTTGTATAATGAACATTTCCATTATGATCATACAAGCTTTTTAGCCTCTTATATGTAGGTATAGAGCCCGATATCCCTGATTATATAAAATACCTTGTAAGGGCACTATTTATAGAAGGAGACATACAGTATGAAATACCCCAGCACGCTTCCTCAACAAAACTGCTGTGTGTTGAAACTGTGTGCACGCACACTATAGCTACCCAGCTATCCATCGCCTGTCAAAGATTTTGTGTATAGTTACAATAAAAATGTATATTGTGCTTTGCTATAATAATAACTGAAGAATATTACAGGGACAATTACAGAAGCTGAAGTTCTACCGCAGTTTAGATAGTGTGTGAAATGAAACAGATACCTTTGTCACATTAAATGCCCAACCTCTCACAGTCATGTAACAGCCCTTTTGTCTGCAATTTATTTGTATTCCCTAACACAATGGGCCTTATTTTCTTTTTATGTAATTATTTATGTTGTACTACTATTATTTGCATTTAATGTACTATTTAAATGATTTTCTCTTTCTACAATTGCCCATTGTTTGAGGTTGTTATGTTTGTTGTAAAAAAAAAAATAAAGTAGCAAAGTAGCTGTTTACACGGAGCAAATCTTGTTTTTGCTGCATCCTACGTTTTTGTTTTAAAACACGCAACTTTTGCTACGTTTACACCTAGCGTCCACACTACACAAGCATTTTATAACCCCTAAAACAGAGACATTTTGAAACACTGCTGAGTTTGAAAAAACGATGATGCAGACACCCACATTTGCTTTCTGATTGAGTCTAATCAGCAACGACGTGCCTTTCCGGTGATAACACTTGTGTGTGGGGAGACCGTTTTCACTTTAAAACGCTGGTTTAAAAAAAAAAACATAGTAATGTGGACGTAGCCATAGAGAGAGAAAAAAAGATTTCTCACTGTTACAAGACTGATATTCCTATGGTGTCTGCACTGCAGGAACTTTCCCAATGGACCAACAACTGAAACAAACCGGAATCAGAAAAAACAGACTGAGAAGGCTCTAATATCCTAGTCAAATAGGACAGACTAACAACCTCTACCTTCCAGGGTGTACCATGCCTCCTGCCAACTGCATGCTGGGATAGGTTCCAGACAACAGATGTGAACAGCCCATTCACCTCTGCTTTTCCTTTTTACTGTTTTCTCTACATTCCCAAGTCTGAATCCTCAGCATGTCCTGGCATGTCCCAGGTTTGCTATTTACCCCCCCTCCTTCCTGGGACGGAGGCCTCTCATCCTGCCGCTAGAGCCCAGACCCAGAGCCCTAGAGCAGATTTGCCTTTTCTCAAATTCCACCACTGCCTTTCTGCATTTAGCTCTCTTTCTCTTCCACACACAGGCACACGATTACCACCTACCAACCCCCATCCATCTCATCAATAAAGCTTAAGGCCCCCTGTGCTCCCTCCACCTCCTCTTGGCATTTGGTGCAAACAATGCTGACACAGCCACCACCCTAATTGCTCCACATGTTCCACATGGCCCCACATGTTTCGTGTATTCTCCTACAACAAGCTCCTACAAAACTTAAACACTAGCTAGGACTTCAATTTGATTTGCTCTGCCAGCACCCAGTTCACACACAAAAGCATGTACACACACATGTATTCTTCAGAGCCATAATAAAACCTCCATTAGCTGCCCCTGAGGACACACTTGGGTGTGTGTGTGTGTGTGTGTGTGTGTGTGTGGTTGGGGGTGGGGGGAATGTAGGTTTTAGGGGTCTGTGTTCTTCCACGAATGACGAGCCCAATAAAGATCTTCCTTCTGGATTCCTTATAACCAGTGACCAACACGCACAAACTTCTTAAATTGCCATGGTTACACAGCTCCTCCCAGGCTGTGCTCATTCAGCCACCTTCTACCTATTTAGGTCAAAAGATGCTTTAAATTATCCCTCCAACTCATATTCAAATAAAATAGGATGTGCAAGAGAAAGTTTTTTTGTGTATTGGAATTACAGTATCTAATATCAGTGCGAGCTTTAGTAATAAACATTACAAAGAAATGCAAGAATATTAGCATGAAGAAAATAGGCGTGTTGAATTTAGTGTAACATTAAAGTCTACCAGAGTTCGAGTGTTTAATGTGGTTATTAAATGTCTGTCTGGAGGCATTTGGTCAAATGAACAACATTCATGAACTCAGCTTAGGCAGGAATTGTTTCATTTCATTAATTTTTTTCCAGACACAAAGACTTTGAATCAGACACCAAATCAAACCTAGTAATTCAACAGCTTTCAACCACATGTTGGAAGTAGCGATTCTCCATCTACAGCAAACCACTAGATGGGGGAGCTGTGGGTTTGCACGGGAACCTTGTTCGGACCTTGATAGCCAATAGACTTCCCAAATTCAACGGGTACAGTGCAACAAAATGTATTGATGTTTTTTTTCTACTAACCTTGTTATTCAATTTTATTCATCAACTAAACGTTTCCCTAAAGGAATACCGTCTTCCCCACTTTCATCCCTATCATTTACTCTCAGACCTGTAATGCAATTAGTGCAGTGCTATTTACAACCAGAGTATGAAATACAACACTGCTCTGGCACCAGATGCACCGGCATTAACTGCCATCCAGTGATCACTGAATTGTGTAACTTCTAACAATAATTAAAAGGCGTCCAATCTGCTCCCTGTCAGCACCGGAAACACAATTAAAACAGCTATTATCAACTTCTGTTCTGTGGCGAGAAAGAGGGAGGGAAGCATCAGAAGAGAACAGGGCCCAGCTCAATTAAAACCCACAAGTTTAGACATTGGCCTGTTGGTTTGACAACAGTTTCCTGTCCCAGCTTGCTCCATCCACGGGATGGAACAGTGGGAAAGAACAAAGGAACAGTCACCAGGATCTCCCACACACCTCCCACCTCTCCCCACTACCCCATGTGAAAATCAGTACAAGGAGAAATTATTCCAAAAGGACCCTTCTTGCATATACAAGAAGACATGTTTCTGTGGCACTCAGCCAAAGCTGGCTGGAAACGCCAAACCTCAGAGACAGAAAATCTTTCTTATTTTTTTACTTGGAAACTGAAGATACTGACTTTGAAGGTTTCTGATTATCATGTTACTAATTCATTTCTCCATGAATAAGAGAAGCTGACACTGACCGGTCTCCAGTTTTGTCTTGAGTTGAAAATTTACCAAAATAAAGTGCTTACCTCAAGAATGTGCTCATCTTGTTGCTCCCTGTCCAGTTTTCTGGAAGTTGTTGTAACCAGACCTGTTAGAGACAATCAATGATAATAATAATATTAATTATACAGATATACAATTAATTATAACCGCAACAACCATGCAAATACATTTATATTGCTTTATTTTTATTTATTTATTTTCAGCCCAAATCTTGGTCACAATTCTTTAATAACCATATTTTAGGGATGTTTATGTTATGTGTTTATGGGGGGAAAACTCTTTAAATTAAAAATGGCAAAAGAGCCAAAGAGACACTCCGAGAAAACACTGGGGCAGTGTGAAGCAAAGAAACACTATTTGAATCATCAAACTCTTAAAAAAAACACAATCATCCCAGTCACTGTTGGGTGACATAATGTGAACCCTGCTGCTCATCTCATCAGTCACCCATGAGTAACAAGTTAGCATCTGGAGGAGTGCTCTCCCTTTAGGTCTTCCCTGTTTTTGGTTAAACCAGCTGCCAGACAGCCCTCCATGTGTGAAATATCACAAAGGTCTGCAAATAGTGCCCAAACAACAGCACAGCCTTGACGCCCTGCCTTCAATTCTTCCACAAGCTGAATACATAGACAGCCAGTCAGACATCTCCCACAGTTCTGAGCACTTTTTGAAACACAGGAAAGGAAAACTTCAGAAACGATCCTGCGACTAGTTCCAGTGCTTCATGGGTCTTTTTGAGCTCTATCGTTCATTTCAAATAGGAGGATTGATGCCGTGTGACATCAATCACACAGAGGAGATTTTGTTAAGGCAGACGTTGACAAAATTAAAAATAAAACAAGCTCAGGTCTTGAGTTTTTGCTAATCCAATTTTGAATCAAATTCATAAACGAGAGAAGAAAAGAGAAGAAAAGGGGGGAAGGAAACTGCTACATGGCTGCGTTAAAAGCAGCGCTCTGCTCTTACTACCGATGTAATTGCAACTTTGCAAAGACACTGAGTGTAGAGTAGACATGCCAACTTCAACCGCACCAGAGCTGTCTGCTTGCCACACTGCGCCTGATTAGCATAAAGCAAAGGATTTCCGAAACCCAAACCCATCAATGGCACATATGCCTGCAATGAGAATAGCAGGCCACAACTTACAGGTCCTGAAATAGCCCTCCCTCAGCACTGCAATTGAGGCATATGAGCGAGGCACTTTTGCTCCCCCCTTTTTATCCTCTCCTTCTTAGGCTTTATTTAATCTTCACAGTGAGCTGCAAGGATATAGCTCTACTGATACTCGGCTAGGAAAAAACCATTTGCTGTAGGTGCAACCCATTCTTTTTTAGTCTACATACCTAACATGGCTACAAATTGACAGGCAACACATTTACATGTTAATTTTACATTACGGTAAAATAGTGATTAACTAATTATTATGTTAACATAAAGAGAAAGCCTGCCTCTCCCCCCTTTCCTGACACTGTTACATACACATCGTCACTGAGTGAAAAGCGGAGTTTCAACACTGACAACACAAATTAAGTTTAGTCAATTTATGCAACCTGCAAGAATTACTCTTTGGACTGTTGCATGATGTCAAGTTTGCAGATCAGCATGGGTTACATGAGCTAGCGAGCTGTAGATTATTACCATCAAAGCTAATAGTTCTGCTGTGCCACATCAAAACACACCAGGCTGACTAATTATTCATGTGCTTTAGCAAGGCTGGAGCTGATGGATGATAATGTTTTTAAGCTCCCCTGTGTGCTGCGTTAGGTAACTCCTTTCTCTGTACATGTATTATAGAGCAGGATACAGATGACAGCATTAACCACACGGGTCTAGGTCTCTGATTTATAATTCCTCTGTAAATCAGCTGCCAAATCAAAGCTTGGCTAGGTATCATAACCGACACAAAGCTTGTAATGTAAACAGCATACTCTCAGTAGAGAAGCACAGCACTGTGACAAACCAATGAAATCACACTAAAAGTGCTTGTTAGTAAAAATCCTTTTTGTTTAACCAGAAACAGAAGTCTCACTCTGAAATCTCACAAGATGTTGAGTTGTTGCAAGAAAACAAAAAGATGTTACTCTTTAACAAACCGGTCTCTGTAGGGATCCTTTTCATAATGTTGTCAGACACTTTGAATAACAATCTGACCCTGTTGGTGGCAAAAACAAGCACATTTAGTGGATGTGCTTTTCACGGGGGCAATTACCCCAAAGGACTACGATGCAGCCACTGCAGCCCGTTTGCAGATGCCGGCGGAGGCGATCTACTGGACCAATAACAAAACGTTTGGTGAGTATTAGTCATATAGACCCCCAAATATGTAAAAATATGGCCCAGGTTTAAAAATACTAGAGTTTCCCTTTAATCACATAGGGTAGAAAATGAATGGAGGACTTGGAGGTAATGGGTACACATGGCTGTTCAAAAACCGTGTATATTTTGGTTCAGGTGGAATCTCAAGGCTAAATAGGAAATTAAATGTTTTTTCATCCTTGTGTCATTGTGGTTTCTTGCTGAAGTAAAAATACTTCAGGTAGTGCGCATGCTCGGGTTTCATGTGCTTAATACCAAGCTGGATTTTTATTTTCCAGAGAGGTAATACAATAGGCAAGGTGTCATATATATCAAGCGTGTTTGACAAAGATGGGACTTCCAGATACAGTTTGGTAACAGCAGGACGGTGACATTTCCTGCTCAAATGCATTAGACACTCCCGTCATATAGCGAACACCTGCCTTTAATCCTGTGGACTGTTCCAGGTTTGTCTTTCCCAAAGATATTCAGTTTACCATCATATCAACCAAAGAAAAGCAGCTACTCTTCAAACTGCAGGGGTTGGAATTTGGTATTGTTTTGCAATTGTTTGTAATCTCTATTAAAATGACTTTAAAGGACAATTCAATAATAATAATTCACTAACTGTTTCAGCTCTACAAAAGTCAGCTAAGCGGTTTCGGGGAATGGCCTGTAGCTTTTTTTTTTACTGCTCTCTCACATTTTTATAGCTTTTTTTTTTACTGCTCTCTCACATTTTTAAAGTTAAAGTATTTAAGAATTTTGATGGAGCATGAAACCAGCATCCACTTCAAGATGTAGAGATGTCTGCGAGGAGAATCAAACATTTTAAATGCAAAAAATATGTTGCATCCACTGTAGATGAGTGAAGCTATTTTGATGCATGTTATGTTGTGGCTTAAACTGCTTTTGTTTGCTTCTGTTCCATTTCTGTCTGACAAGCTGCCAGATCTCTGCCAGATCTCTGACCACGGGACTTACCGCCCACTCTAATATCCAAGCACTGATATAACTTTCAGAAAAGAATTCACAACAACTTGTTTCCAAAATCATAAAACTTTCTGAAATCCAAACCTATTAAAAACTCATCCCGCGTGTTTGATCATTCATGAAAAAGCTTCATGCTCACCAGAAATGGTTCTTTAATGTCGGACTGGGCTGGCAGTAGTGATCCAGGTGTGTACCTCTTCATCTCTGCCTAAATGTTAAGGAACTGTGAAATGATTGGTTTGTAAGCCAGTGCTCGCAAGAGAAGTCTGAACTTCAAACCCGCAGCCTTTGTCACAACACACACACACACACACACACACACACACACACACACACACACACACACACACACACACAAGCCATCCTCAGGCATGGGTTGAGCTGGGTCGACAGTAATTATAGCCATGCTGTTTTGAGAGGGGGAGAAAAACAACAGCAAAGCAGCAGTGGCACTCTCAACCATGTCCTTGAGCACTACAACCACTGCTCCAAAATGGAGGCCTGGAGGGAGTTAAGGAGTCCAGGGCATTGTTGGGCCAGTTCATACCCGGGCATTGCTGCTGTGATTAGCAGTCTTGAGAGCGTACACATATTTAGCTGTAGCTCCAGACAATTGGGACTGTGCTGGGTGTCTGCAGTGGCTGGACTGGTTGTGCAATTTTCAAGTCCTTGGGAAACGTACTATTGTTGTTTATCAACTGACACTACGCTGTGAAAATGCATTATTTAAACCCTTGTTATTAGTCTCTTGTGTGAGGAGAATAATGAACACAGACTGCAACATTTCTTATCCCGAAACCCAATATTCAACCCCAGACAACTATATCAATATTTTCTGCTTCATTGTGAGTTAAGTGTCTACCACTTGAGCCTAAAACAACAGTGTGAAAAGTATCTGCTTCCACTGCTCATGATGCCATCTATGCTCTCAAATGAAAACTGTGGGACACCAAAATCCAAGAGTGTCGGAGTTTAAGAAGGGATTGGTACATCAAAGTAGGAGCCGTTTGTCACTTTCTTTATAACCAAGTCTCCAAAATGCTGCTGAACAAGAGCTACTGACTGTTCTTGTTTATTGGAAAGTGAAGCATTGCTTGGCGTGCCATTTAAAAAGCACTCTAGACAAATAAAGTCCTGATATGATGCCCATAAACACAGGGAATTCAACAAATTCAACAAAGCACACACAAACACATGAATACATACATATGGTCTTGGTGAAAGTAAGTAAAAGGCATTTAGCGGGGAAGCATTGTTTACTTTAGGATTGAGATATTTCAGCACCTCACAGCTGCAAGGCTTATTTGTAATCTAAAAAGACAACCACGGCATGGGAGACCTGGGGCTATGAGTGCTTGTGAAAGTGAGTGTTAAAGGGAGTTGTGTAAATGGATGAGACGCTTTGAAGCGGTGGAGCAGCTGAGGTACCAAAGTGCATACTGGTAGTTTTGACCTATGTCACTTCTGATATATACACATAAAATCTGGGAGGTTTTAAGGCATTACAGATAATAACAGGAAGTGTGTGGGCACATTGGCCATGCAAATGAGAAATGTATGCATGTTGAGGTCGCAGGCAGATTATTTGGTTTTGAGACATATTGCTTGGCGCATACAACCCTAACCCTTAAAGGAGGAGTCTCGTTAAATGATTTTGCCTTCTCTCTCACCTTGGTGGATTTCACGTTGGTCATTAACTGTCAAATTTACATGTAAAACCACCGAAGTAGTATTGTTGTGGCCATGTCTTGAGAATCAGTGTGCGGGTCTATTAGATCTACTAGGTCTGTTTTAAAGATGGTGTGACCATGCAAGCTTTAAAACCAACCTAGTATATGTATTTCAAGGAAAGCTTGCATGGTCACACCAGCTTTAAAACGGTGAAGACATTTTGTGGCCACATCAATTTATTCCGATTGCTGCAACGGGTTGATTCACTCGCTAAGTCAAAGTAAATCTGTGCGAATCCTTTATGTTGAGTTCTGTGCTGTTGAGTAACAGCAATGTGTCTTGACAGTACTGACTTTTGAGGGAACGGAGAAGTTGGAGGGCATTATTGTTGCTTATTGTCTGTGTTGCACCATTCACTTTTATTTAACCTCCTCTGTTGGAGGATACACTGCTCCACAAAAGAGGAATGGTTTAAAGACAGACAGTCGGTGTGGACTTATTGTCCCGTTAGAGACAGTGCTAACGAACTGGCTATCTAATAGTTCGCCAGCTCATTAGTTTGGAGAGCTTAAATTCCCTCTTCAGTAACACTGAAGCTTGGAGAGCTATTGTGACTGAATAATGCCAGCATGTTCCTGGCTGGTTAGCGTGTTAGCAGTTAGCTTGCCAGCTACAGCAGCTAGCCTTGCGAGTAGTCACTACGTCACTGTGCTTCCAGAGCCTTGTCAGGAAGATTGAATTTCAATGTGCCAAGTTATGGTGTGATCAGCATCACGTTAAATAAGGTGCCCATATGAATGGAGCCTAAAAATGACAGTATACTAAGAATTAAGTTTAATGTCCACAAAATACAAACACTTTCAAATGTGTTGCTGCCTACAAATGTACACATATAGTAGTCTACCCACTGTAGCTTTGTACTATTTATTTTATTAAGGTACAGTACCAGTCAAAAGTTTGGACACACTTTCCCATTCACTTGAAACTTTTGACTGGTACTGTACTTTTACACCTTCCACATCTAAAGCGCTTGCTTGTATGGTTCACTTGAGTTGGTGAGGCATTTTGATGTGCACCAACATGAACGACCTGGTTCATTTAAGTATCTCAGAGCACTTCCACATTAACACTTGAGCAGTAACATTTTAAGTGATATAACATTCAAACTAAAACACTGCACATCGTAGTTTGGTGATACTGTAATTTCGTCAACTGTGTTTAATCTGCTCAGCTGTCTGACTGCATGTAAGCTTAGGTTTGCCACACTCAACCTCCTTGTAACAGTGACTGCAGTGCATCTCTCTTGTGACAGATCTGTCAGTGCACTGCCTGATCACAGCCTCTACAGACATGCACAGGTTTGCCACTGTCAGACTTAAACACTGGCTTTCAAAATACCAGCAAATCAACCAATCAAGTCTAATTAAAAAGGTGTCGCTTGACCTGTGCTGATCATGTAAATGGTTGTCATAGTTACTTTGCTTCATTTTACACAGAACAAACAAGCCTACTGGGTCAGGTCTAGTTTTGTTTTTTTTTGCTTGAGTTTAGTTCATGAGGTTAGTCAGCCTGCACATAATGGTTGGGCATTCACACATTCATTGGTCCAGATGCATTGAATAATCACAGTTTACTTTAGTACGCCTTTATGCCAATTTCTGGGTGAATTTTCTTCAATTAAATTTTCAGCTCTATGTTTGTGGAAATCAGGCAAGATTCAATGAAAACCTATAACACCCATGATCCCAAGATGTGTCATTCTTCACTTTTTGAAAAAAGAGAATGAATTCCACATTTTCAAATATATATCATGCCAAAAAGGCCCAGGTTGGATTTGCTTCAAAGATAGCAGTTAAACTGAATCTTAGCCAAATAAGCCACCATGACTGGTCTTTGAAGTTTTAAAAGGGAAAATCAGCAATTATTCATTTCCAGATTTTCTTCTCACAGTCTCTTGAGAGCTGTGACAATTGTTTGGGCCCCAAATCATCAGAAACATCAGGAAGTTGTTGGAAGTATCCGTTTCCTATCTCACTTCCCCTGATAGTGAGGGCTTTAGCAAACCACTGATAGCACCAGCGTGTGTGTGTGTGTGTGTGTGTGTGTGTTTTTTATCCCCCTCAAACAGAGAAGGCGTCATTGAAAGTTGATATGAGCACCTTGTAAAGTGGATGATTCGCAGCTGCAGTCCCAGTGGCTGTTTTCCCTTACCTTTTCATTCAACCCCAGGGATGACAAATGCACATAAAACCTGTCGAAGGTATCCAAGCTTGCCAAAGCATTACCCATGGCATTCCTTTTCAATTGATGACAATGAGCTGCTGGCTGCAGGCAAAGAAAAAGGATGGGCCACAATCGTTTAATACTACTGTAAGAACTCACCTGGGTGTATTTTTCTTAATTTGGGTTTAACCGCTGGAATGAAAGCTGCCATTAAAGGGCAAACACAATCAGGTATAGACAGCCATTTCCTATTAAAGGCAGGCTCTTGTCAGCTATAACTAAACCATTGTCTGGTGACGAATGCAGATGGGTGCCATCATTATAGGGTGGGGTTTTCAACAGGTATTACATGCTCTGAGCACAACCTGGTGTCAGGTCAGACTAATTAATAATATGTAATATGTGATAATATGTCCTAAAAAGTCAATGGACAACAATGGGACAATTACAGAAACTTTAGAAAGTATGAATACTACATATAGAAAGGTACAATAGGTACAACAGGAAGTAGGAAAAGACAGCTATCGCAGTGATCTTTGCTCTAGCTCTCTCTCCGTAGCTTACATATTAAACACTTCCTGTGTGTGTGTGTGTTCTGACTACATGTTCTGCTTGGTTGCCCTTTACTAACACATGCATGTTCTGGCATAAGAGCTCTGCTCAAAGTCCATTAAGTCACAGCATAGTAACAGCATTTCAGAGAAGAGAGAGAGTGATTCACCGTGTAATGAACACTGCTCACTCTCCCACAGAAAAGGTGGGCAATTCATGTCAACAACCTCTGATGAACTACCTCAGAGCTCTGACAACTCCTTTAAAGAGATAAAGAGAAAATAAAACTAGACATCGTGTGCTGGCTGTCTCGAGTGCTGTATATGTGGACAAACCAACCTTATTCTAAATCTACACCCAAGCACTAAAGAACTGCTTAGTGCTTAGTAATTTTTCTACATTTCAACCAAGTCACATTTTACACAGAGCACATACAAGTATGTATCTGTCTGTCTCACAAACTACATTTGCTGTTGTGATCTGTTGACACCAAGCATATGAGTCTTTATCCAGGAAATAAAATTCTCCTCAGCTGCCACAACAGGGCTTAGGAGCCTGGAACAACCATGGTCACGTCTGCGGGTGGGATGAGATCTGTGCCACCAGACAACTGGTTTATCTTTTAAAATTTCAGACCCGAACAGCATTATTCAAATTCACTGATCTCATACTGATTTAGAACACATAATTCACATCCAGCAAGCACAATTTTCACCCCACACGGCTCAGCCTAGTTTTTTTCTCCCCCTGTTCCAATCCCTTCAAAAGCAAGGCTATATCAAACCTCTCAGACGATGGGGTTGCAATTGTGTCTGCTAGAGAGAAGAGCTGGCCTTGCACTTTAATGACAAACTAAAGTCAGAGAACCCCCAAAACAGCAGGACTTGTTTACTTGGCAGAAATAAAGTAGGCCTAAGCCTTTCATCCTGGGCTTTACTGAGCCAATGTGGGTCTGTGCGGAAAAAGGGCAACCAACCACTAACGCCACCCAAGGTGTCCAACGAAGCCTTCGTATGTGTTTAAAGCTTGACAGGCTGCTTGGAAAGCTGCACACGGCTGTAGTCCATGGCAGAAGGCTAGCTAGTTAGCTTGGAATACATGCCTACGAAGTTCCAAAACCCACAAACAAAACATAGGCCTCTTTTCCTTTTTCCCACCACTTTGTAGAGCTTTGTAGATATGCCAAGGCAGGGCCTATGCTTCCAATGCAATTTTAGAACATATAATTACAGAGACTTACATGTTGTAAATTTAAACATTTTCCAAAACCTGTAATATGCGGTGAGAATGCCATATTGAGTTGATAATGTGGATAGATATCAGGTCTATTTTGATCTTTTAATGATCGTTTAATACCACAGATATAGAAAATAAAATTGGTATTCTTTCCTCAAAACATTCAATCCAGTTCTGAACTAACAAAAAATGTCTATTTAAACACGTTGCTGTCGTTTTAACTGCCATAAATCACTGCCTTTTCTCGTAGTCAGATACACTTCGCTCCCTGTTTTCTCTTTTCACTCTCCACCTACAACCTACCTCTCTACCTCCACTGCAATCTGTAAAAACAAATAAGAAAATCAAAGCAATGTAGCAGTGATTTAATGAAGTTTTCTTTGTCCAAACTACTCTTTGTTGAACCTGACGCAAGGGGCTCTGGTGTCCCACTGATAAAAGTTTTAACAAGCTTTGATATGCATGAATGGGTCCTTATCCTTATGCTTCAGTGTGCTCCGTATAAGCAGATTTTTTTTTCAGAGAGCTCTTCTGACACTTGACACAAAAAAAGAACCATGTAAAAATACAGCCAAGTCTACTTTAAAGAGGTTCTGCCCACAGTGGACTTGACCATAAGCTTCATAAAAACTCTTTAATCCAAGGAGTAGGAAATAATTATGTGGGCGAACTGCTGAATAAGTCATGTACTGTAAGTTTATCGTCTACATTTATTAAAATCTAGAAACAATGCACAGTATCATCTAGGCAGGGATGAAGAAAACAATGTAGATATTAGAATCAAAGAAGACTTTACAGAGAATTCACGATCTTCAGTGGGAAAAGAGATTAATATAAAGTCTTATGTGGCAAAATGAAATACCAATAACAATGCAGTTCAACATCAGTAGCTTCAGTGTAAACACTAGCTATGGTACCATATTATTACAGGTTACTCATCCACAGGAGGGCAAAAAAGCCCAGAATATATATCGGAGACAAATGATTGCAAAGATATTTTCTTCACAGCTCACGGTCTGCCTACGTTGGTAAAAAAACATTATGTATGACTGCTTTGGTGGAAGATAAATATTCGATTTCGCAGCACTTTCCTTTTTCAGCCTGCCAAACTTCTTATCAACATATGTAAGCTGATCTTGTCATGCATGCAGACAAAACACCAACCGTATGTGTCCGCATACCTAAGGTTTCCTCTCTTCTTTATCATTTATTTTTACTTTCTTTTCCTGTCCATTGGGGAGTGCCCAGCATTACGGGGAGGCTTGTTTGGGAGGCATGCTACATGATGAATCCTTATTTGGTCAGAAAATTCACATTGCCACTTCCAACAGAAATAACTCCAGTTTGTTGATGTGACAGCCTTGGGAAACAGGACCACACACACATACACACCAGTGAGGACAAACTGGAGCAACTGCTTCACTTCCCATTCCTCATTTCAGTTTAATGAGCACTTGCATTCAAAGCAATCAGCAAGGTAAGGAAGAATAACAAATTGAGCAGGCTAATTGGCTCTTTCTGAGGCAGATACAAAGTTTAACCATCTCATTTTGCCACTGTGATCTATGTTAATCAAAATGGAAGTGATTTGAAGTTACATTAAAGGGGTACTGCACACTTAAACATGTTTTTGAGCTGTAAACTAAATGATACGACACACAAAACACAAATTCTGGTGTTAATATTGACATTTCCTACCAAATTTATTGAAAATGTCTCAACACACCATCTACTACTTTAAATCAGCCCTGAACCTGCAAGGCTGATGTAGACAGAATCGAGCGGTTGGGACCTGTCTACGTAAAGAAATTTATATTAAAAAAGACTAATCAGTGTCTTCCCATGTCCCCTGACAAACACACTATGTAGCCACGAGGCCACGCCTCCTACAGTTGTTGTTCCCTCGCTTTTGCATTTTTTAGATTACCTCGGAGAGAAGGTTATAGCAGAATTTGAAGGTGTAGTTGTAGGTGTAATTTATTTTTTTATTTTTTTATAATGACCACGGCCAGCCTAAGTCCTGGTGGTTTCATACACACGTATGTGTCAATGGAATCACACTTAAAGTGTGAGTCCAGCATAACAAGAATAAATCTGTGAAATTACCAGAGAGGCTCTGAATGTACATGGAGCTTCACTTTGCACCTATTACAAGTATTTCCTCTACTATTCAACTAAACATAGCCTGCTCCTGCAACTTTAAAGGAACCCAATGAAATATTAATCATCACACCATTTCCAGAGTACTATATGAGAACACACTCTAGAGTGTTAGAGTGGAAAAACCCCTGTAGGCTCAACCCACTCCTGTCCTGGGTTAAAATATTGTGTTCACACAGCTCTTCCTTTACACAAGAAAGGGAACAGGAAGCACACAGAATCCCGCCGGCTTGTCAGCCATGCACTACAGCAGTCACAAAGGATTCTTTAATATGTAGTACGATTCTTTATATATGTTTCATTTCCGTGACTTTTAAAGTAGTTGATGGCTTTAGATGAGGCAAATACATTCGGCATGTCATGCAAAATGTCTTTATATGTATCAGTCAGTCAGGATATCCCAATTGTTTCTTGATTAATGACAAGACAAAGATCTTCTGAGGCAATCTTTTAGACACTGGTTAGATAAACTGTATACTGAAAGAAAATGCTTTGCCCTATACGCTGATTTCTTCTTAGTAGTTAAACATTTCTTTCTCCAGCTAGCAGCCATATTCAAGGTTAAAATTTGTCCTTGAATATGGAAACAGAAGCTTATGAGCAGGGGCCCCCTGCTCTGAGGATGCAATTTATAGTGACATTAATTGCCATCACCGTAACAGCAATCTTACCTGTCTTGGCGTTAATGGCAAAGAAACCCTGGGGATTGCCGCTGGTGATCCTGTAAGTGAGTTTATCACTGGCCTTGGCATCTGGATCAACTGCATTTATCTGGATGATTGACACATCTTTAGGGGAGTTCTCCACGACAGAAGGGTAGTAGACAGGTTCTGAGGTTTGCGGTGCATTGTCATTGACGTCCTGCACTTCGATGTAGACCTCAACAAAGGCAGAGAGCGGCACCACGCCACGATCCATCGCATAGACTGTGAGCCAGTAGTGAGGTGTTGTCTCGTGATCCAGCAGTTCTTGCGTGCGGATAATACCTAAGAGATGAGAAAGACATAAACAAACTTTTTAGCCTGCATTGTGTCTGGGAACATTTGTATATGCAACACGTGCCCTATGTGTCACATCACTGCCTGCACTATCAGTGATCTCTGAAATCGATATCTGGCAATGAAAAGAACAGAAGCTTGAACATCAGCTGGCCCTGAACAGGCAGATGTGGAGTTGGTTGAAGGCACCTTGACTGAAACATGTCAAGGTGGTATATTAACAACAATCAGTCACTGCTTTCCTGTTTACATTCACTGGCAGGGACGGGGTTTTTTTTACTGCCATGTGGGGGCTGTGGCCTTCAGCTGAGCAAACAAAAGAGCATTCAGAGGCCTGTGAGTTGTATTAGTTGACATGGGTTAAATGGAAGAGTGGAGGATGGGTATGTATGGCAAGCTGAAAGAACTAAAACGGTGTCTAAAAACTATATGAGACTGACTGAGACTATAGAAAAGTCTACATACAGTATGCAACAAGGTTAAATAGCACACACACGTTTTGCCGAAGTATAAGCAAAGGCGAAGAAACGTGTTATTGTAAATTCTTGTGAAACAAAAATCTGTATCAACAAGCTCCATTTTCATGTTGAAACAAAAGGCTATGTGATTAGTTTGCTGTGAAAACAATGCAGTTCTGTTGGGCACAGCTCTGCATGCTTGGCCTGTAACTATAACATCTGTCAACACTAGTTTAGATGCTTAAATGGCTGAAACTGGCTAGCAGTGTGAATGTTCTTACTGATCCTTTTGAGGAAAGCTAACAGCAAAGTTCACAGGAGTGAGTTTGCTTTAGTGCTTATCATCTCCACCCGACCCCACTTACGAGCACTCACCAGGTGCTCAGTAGGTACATTTGGGCTGTGGGAAAGGGTCAAGTGTGTATGTGTGAGAGTGTGTACATTGCCATGTGTGCGTTTGAATAGGTGTAGGGGTGTTAAAGTTTGAGGGAGAAGGTGTGTGCAGTCCATGTCTATGTGTTACTTTGCTTGTGAAAATTGTTACTTAATGAGTTTACATGCACACTAACATTTCAATTCTAACCAGGCTAAGGTGACATCTTAATTACTGCTGCTGTCATACAACATTTGTCCAGATTTCCTTAAATTTGAGTAAGTATAACCCGGTTGAAGGATCTAAAGGGGCCTAAGTCTTCTGAAAGTTGTATAATGTCTGACACCCTGTTTTTATTCTACACAAACATGAAAAATGTCACAAAGTGAATCTGATGCAAAGCAGTGTTTCTATAACAAACAGTGGTTATGCTGTCATTTTTCAGGTGACAATAAAAGGGCTCTCGTGTTACAACTAATGAATGAGAACATTTACATCAGTTTTCATCAACATAAAAAGAAAGTTCCTTTATTTCTCTTGTCTTATGTCATGGGTGCAACAGCATCCTAATATAGCAGTTATTATTATTATCAGGTTATGGTGTAAATATGAATGAATATAAACAAACGGACTGATGCTAAACAGACAACATTTTGATTGGCTTTCCTTTCGTTGCTTAAAAAGAGAGTGGGGACAAAAAAACACAAAAGCAAGGTCCTCAGAGGGCAAAACCCCTGAAGAAATACGAGGAACAACACTGTATTATCTGGATAACTTGCACATGTCAGGTCCCATTATTTCAACAGGCACAAAATATATGGCAGTGAAGGGCAACATAACCACACAAATATCTTCCGGACAATGGAAGGCCTGACAACCTTTATAATAACAACCGTTTCCATGTCTGTGTTATTTGCGATACCTGTATAACCTTGATAAGTGCAACAGAGATGAATAGCTATATTTGATGTTATTATTATCTGAAACTAATAAAAGTGAATCATGGTGTAGGCACACCCGTATCATTACCGGGTATGGGTGTTGCCCATTTTCTACAATGAGTTTGAATCTATAACACACTTAGTCACTGTTGGCCTCGATAAGTGAGCATCCACACAACCAAACACATAAGGACACATTTCAAAGGTTCAAATAGTTTACATAGACTGGCTCTTCGTTGCTGCTGCTGCCTTTGTTCACTCACTGTAACTTGAAGAACCGTTATGAAGGAGTGTAACTGAGAACAGCCTTGCCTTGGGTAATTGCAGATTTATCCGAAAAGAGATAACACTCCAAGTGACTTGTCACAAAATTCTCAACACGGCAGGGGAGTTGGGGGGGTACAGCTCATTTATTCTCACACCCTACTTTACTTTAGCATCCCTGCATTTTTGGCCTGCGATCCTCTCTTGTCATTAGTCATCATTATAGCTCTCTCAACTTAGCTTGGGGCATGTAATAAGAAGGGTAGTCAGGCAAAGGAAAATAGGTAACTCCCCAAATGTTTCCTAAAGCCACAAGTCTCATGGCAAAAACAACATCGACCAGTGTATCCAGAATGCAAATTAGATGACTCTGTGTATCGTCAGCGTTAAGCCATTGGTTTGATTACACAGAGAGAAACACAACTGAACACAATCATCACTTGCAAATGTTAGACAAAAATAAGAAATGCAGATGCTCACGTGAGCCATCATGAGCAGAGACACAAAGGGATAGGGGAAAAATGTTTTAGATACCCGCAGAGAGGAAATTATTGGATAGTGGGACATTAAATAACATTTAAGATAAGAATGAATGAGAAGGTAAAAATGGTTAGAGAGGGTGGTGTGAAGAGAGGAGGTACACTACAGCAGAGGTGGTCAAGTGCGCACGTGCACGCCTGTTAATACAAGAAAAGACGAAACAAATAGGAAAGTATGAGACACCTCTCGAGCCTCTGCAAAGGAGATGCTTGAGTGCTCCTCTGTTTGACTGGCAGACACCAGCATAGCAGAACAACACTTTCACCAGGGTCATGCGTTTTGTTCACAGTTCCTCGCTTCAGATCTACCAGCATACCAGCTTTTTTTTTGCAGTCGGAAAACTTACAACACGAATACAGTTGCAGCTGCAGGAGTCATTTTACTGGCCACACTTTGGCCTTTTCAAACTGAATGTCGATGCTAACTCACTGTCACTCTCAGAATCTTTTTGTTCATATTCGTCTCTGAAGAGATAAAAAAACTTTACCTTAAATGTATAAAACGGGCAGCACAGAATATGAAACGTTATCTGCCGTGGCCTTTGGCTGAACAGTTACAAACAAAACACATGAAAGGTGAATCTGAAGAATTTAGGTGCCACACCCATCCCATATACCTAGCCTACCCACTAAGGCAGAAGCAAAACTTGCCCTTAGGCCACAAGACAAAAAAACAGAACGTGCACCAGCCTCTGCCAGATTTGCTTTCCGCTTTTTTTCTTCCCCTCGCTCTTTTCTTTTCCCTCTGGCTTTGTTCTTTAAAGTTACTTGAGCACTGTGGCAGTGTGAGGGAGTCTTCAGACAGGCAAAGAATTTCAAATTATCAAGGCCGGCAGGTATTTTACGTATGAGTGTACCTAAATCAACGTCCCGTGCAGATACACAATTCACTCTATAACAACCTGCAGTCACAGTGAAGGCACAGTTTGCAACAGTTTGAAGAGGGTGACATTTGCTTTTGAAAAGCTGCTTGAAACAAGTGAAACAAAGTAGAGGACTAAATCTAGTAAATGCTAAATCCAGATTGTCTGACGTTTGACAATTAACCATTCACCAAAATGTTGTGATGATGTATTGCCAGTTCAACAACAGGACTTCCTTATTCCTTCTTCAGTTGAAAAGTTGGGGCTTGCTTTGAACTACCTCAGTTAATTCCGTTCACCCCTACCCCACATTCCTCAGCCTTCTCAGGCCTCTAGCTCACATGCTTACATAAACTCTCTCAGTGCCTTCTCCCCCCTCTCTTTCCACAGCCATGGCAAAATGCTTCAAATTCCACTACCACGTTGTAGGGCCTGGTGTAAGTCCTAAACTGAGCATTCTGTTACACAGCAACTTAACATCGCATCATCCCTAAGGTTCCCAGATATCTGTAGCCAAGATCTGTGCTTCAAAGATATTAAGCCTGTTGGTATTAATGCCGGAAAACCTTTGAACAATTCAAAGATCTAAAATATGGTCCATGGCAAAAATAAATTGTGCTGTTGTATATTAAAAGGATTTTGCTGATACTATGACTTCATAATTTCACTGCAGTATGATGCAGTGGTTATTAGTAAAAGCCCCCCCAAAAAAGAATTGTGTTCTTAAGTTTGTGTTACTAAGTCCTTTCAATGCTCTCAGTTACTACCAGGTAGTTTAAAACTAGTGATTTACAAATCATGTAAATGTAGGTGATACTTTGAAAATATTTCTTCATCTTTGCAGAAATGATTGAGTGGGAAACATTTGATTAAATGCTAACCTAGCTAACACTAGTAGGTCATTTAGCAAACTGTTTTGCTTTTTGAGCTATGGTATATAGTAACAACTACTCTCTATGTTAGAGCTAGTTCGTGTGGTACAACCCATTTTAATTTAATGATGAATTAATTTAATTTAATAATAATTTAATAAAGTCTCCACTTAGTAAACACTCGTTATAACTAAGCTATATTTGAACTTACATTGAGTTAATTATTTTAGATAATACTGTTATATACTGTTAATTAATACTATTAGATACTGTTTAGAATATTTTTCCTGGAAGTTTAATGTTTCACTTGCATGCATAAAATCCTGTACATGTATTGCTATGAAGTACCATGGCTCTCTGACTCACATTAATTCCTCCGTTTTGTCTGAAGGGCAAACAAACAGGGATCATAAATTAGGATAGGTCCTGGGAGATAATCAGAATGATCATACAGTATCACATAAAAACCATGTCTATCTCATCTCCTTCAATATCCGGCCTAGTGAGGCAGTGAGCCTTTTCCACTTCACGCATCACTGTGCACGCTGTATACTGTCAGTACTAGCAGAAAAATGGCTGTCAACAGCTGGCTTAAAGGGAAATGGTACTTAAGACAAGCTCCATCATTTCACCAGCCAGACAATAGAGAACACTGATACCCTGTATATCAGTGTAATCCTATTTCTTTTGGTTTGTTGGTTTTTTTAGTGGGATATAACAGCTATTTCACAGCCAGTACTGATAATGAGATCAGAATTTCTTTAGCCATATTGTATGTAAAACTCAGAAAGAAACATGAAAATCATTTATTTGAACTCTTGGAAAGAGAGATTTTTGTATACAGTTGTTACATGCCTGTAACGTATGACTAAATGGGTTTTTCTTTCCTTGTTTAAAAGAAATTGCCTATTAATTCCAGTTGAGATAGCTTTTGGGACTTAGCTGACGATACAAAGCCTCCATTGTTACTGGGAACCGCGTTATTTCAAAGGCCTTTGAACAGGCTTCAGAGCAGCACTCCTTGATTCAATATCACATATTATTTAGCTCCAAAGAGCCTGTGCCTCTGATTACAAGCAGGGAAAACAGGGTCCGTCTTCATTCACTTCTGTAACCCCAGCTGAATATTTTCTTCCTACATGATAGTTCTGTCTATAGCCCCACTATATGTGGTAACCCTGGCTGGCCTAAGGAGAATGTAGACTTTCAGCTGACGGTAAACAATTTCCAGAGGAGACCATAATATGAGTGGAGATTCATGCGATCTCCCCGGGCACCACTTTACAGCGACCTGCTGGCTTCTCACCCATGAAGCCAACCCAATCATCATCACATGGCTACAGATCAATACCTTTTTTACAGTCACTACAAAAGTTTTAACAGCAACAAAACCCAACACAAGAAAACACCATTAGCTTCAAAATGGCAGCATTTAAAGGAATAACTCCATATTTTGGGAAATATGCTTAATGCCTTTCATACCGACTTAGATGAGAAGGTGGATACTACTATTAACCTTCTCATATAACTCTGTGCAAGAAAGTGAATCAGAAAATGTCCCCAAACAACTATTTTTTAAATACAAGCCAAATTCACTGGATAATTATATTGTAAAGGCATTAACTTGTGTTGTGTCCACTGCCTAGGAATCTACATACGTTTCCACAGACCTTGTGAGATGTGGAAAAAAATAAATGTGGACACTGGTCTCATGGGAGTGCTGTGGTGGTCTACTGGTTAAGACACGTACTATAATGTCGCCAAGTCCCCAATTTGATTTTCAGCTATGGACCTTTGTTGCATGCTATTCCCATATCGCTCTCCCTTCATTTCCCATCACTTATAAACTGTCTACCTTGGAATATAGGAAAAAATGCCTAATAATGCTGTTATAAAGTAGTACAGTATTGTAGTCATCATGTTTAAATTATTCAATTAAAACTTAATTCGACAACTTAAATTGACAAATGAAAGCTTTTGGTATCCGCCAGCATGGCCATAGAAGTTATGGGTTGACAGACAGACGCATGTATTTTAGTACAACCACTTTACTGCACCTGAGTGTATTTGTGGTCAGGGCTGTCACTTGTCAAGTATCAGACAGCATGAAATTGGCTATAAATGCCTGAAATAGTCGCTGAAATTTGAATAAAAAGGATTAAAGCATGTCAGTACCTCTTATATCTCTGCCATAACTTAGCGGAGTGATCCCCTGGTGAAGATGCTCAGATATGCCTGTGGGGAAGATGCTAATGTTTTCAAAATAACACTGCTGTTTGCACTACTTAAAGCTATAAACTGCTGTGGTTCAGTGTAGCAACTAGACAGTTTTTTTCAGCATATTAAATGAAATAAGCAAATGTCAGTAACATTATTATGAACTTTTGAATGTCCCTAGGCACCCAGTGTGAAAGACTTTAAAAGTAAAAGAATGTTTTCCACAGTTCATCAAGAGGAATAGAGAGTATAGAACTAATAATTCATGAGAGTGTAAGCATGACAACAATTAACACACAATGAAGCACATCCTCTGCACAAGCTAGCCTTAAGTTTCTTTAAAAAGATTTAATGGACTGAGAGAACAACACTTTTAACTGGGTAAAGTGTGTTTTTCATTTAGGAACCTACAATCAACTTTGTCCCACTGCACATTCCTGGTCCCGTCTCCACAGTAACAGCACTCAAGCAAAGACTTTTTAGAATCATGTGCCACTTTGCAGTCCCACTTTCATCTCAAACATATAGGCACTGAATAGAAAATTAGGGACAGAGGGCAACATATTTTACAAACTATACTTGATGTCACAAGACCGACCATAAACATATACAATAATAGGTCATTTCATTATTGTCAAGAATCTGTTTACTCGAACAAGAGGACAGCGGAAAGAGGTGAAGAAATGGCAATTTCTGGAAATGGAAAACCCACTGAAAAGGACTTTGTCGTTATGCATCAAACAGTTTCATTTGCTTTCACAAAGGACGCATTTACAGCACAGGCTGCACACGGCTTCAAGTGAAAGGGCAATGCATATATTATCCAACAAGAAAGGGCAATGCATACATTATACAATCAGCATCTGCGTTTCATCTAGACTGAACACACTCCGCTCCGGTCCCCATACTGGATCATTTCACTTCAGGCCGCGACACAACTGGCTTTGACCACAAGTTGTGTCTAGCTCCATACCGTCACCTCCACGACAATATAGCCTTAAGTTACTCTTTTACTCTTTTACTTTCAAGTGGAGACGCACAAATTGATTGTCCTGATCTCAATAAATGTAAGACAGACTGATCCGTCTTGATATCAATATTTTCAGAAGAAAGATAGGTAATATAAAATAGGTATTAAATATAGGTATAAAACTTGGCTTAACAGCAGTGTAGCCTCACTCTTCCTATCTTTTCAATCACGCACAGCCCACCATCCCTCCCGACCCCTCCAACTATGCGACAAATTTGCTATTACAGTTCTTGGGGTGTTTGTTTGGCTAGAGATTCTTGAGTAGCGTGGCTCTCTTGTCCAAAAGCAAAGCCAAAGACATCAATGTCCCAAATCCTTCAATTCAAACTCTCAATAAAGACATTTTTCACCAAACATTACTCCATCCTGCAGTCTGAGATGAAGCTACTCCCGTGACAGTGGACCTTTTCCTGCAATTATCCACCAGATCGTTTGATCAATGAGGGCTCACCTTCATTTGCACAATCTCTCTTAGTCATCCCAGATGATAGGAAATGAAAGGACGGTTACTCATTGGCAATAAAAAAATAAAAATAAATCCTGCCTGTTATCTGTTGATTATTGCCTGATCTAAGGTGTGTCAGGCTGCATGCTAGACAGGCGTACTTTGAGGAGTGGAGACTTGCTTAGGTTCATCACGATAAGCATGATTTATTTATTCACCTGCGTGTTTAACTGTTGGTCGTGTTTTTATATCTTTCTTTCTTGTGTTAAATGTGTTAACCCTGTAACAGAGCATTCCTCTTGGTCTAAATTTCATTTGCGGGCCCTTCACATGGAGTTAAAATGCTTACAACGTTCTTCTTTACTGTGACTACTGACCCACATACAGTATGCAGTGATAGTGCACTTTTGGATTACTCTATAGCCACGCTGTCCGTTGAGGGTGTATGTCCAGCCAAGGATTGCTAGCATCTTGAAATTTAGTTTTCCGTGGTTTTAGAGCACTGGCAAAGCCTTTCTAAAGGGGAAATGGGTTATAAATGCCATTTGACACACTTGCCTCTTCAAAATTGACATGAGCCCTTGAAAAAATCCATATCAGCTGACCTCTTGTGCCCCAAAAAAGCTGTAGCCAGCCATGTATGGCATACAAGCAAAGAGTATGCGTCATCCACGCACAAAATGGTGGAGAAGTAGTAGTGGCTACTGTTGGCTGGTGATGGAATCCAAACCTCTTGCAAACTATGAGGTGCAGATATATTTATCAAAGGTTAGTTGGGCTAAAAGCTAAGATAATGCTGGACCTTTATTCAACAACAGAATGTTCCGCTTGCTCTTTGTTGAGTGAACACCTTAAACATAAGCACTTGGAAAGCTTTACTATTTATAAGTTCAGTTTTGTTGCTCCAAGTCTTTTTTTATCATTAAAAAACGTTTTACTGTTAGCAAATATTCCGATTAAAGCGAGGAATGGTTAATTTGGTCTGAGAAGGGGCCCAAAAAAAAGAGTCTTGATAAGGTTACCTTTAAATTAAGATGGCACAGAGCCAATGGCCACAGCGCTTTTAATAACACAGAGAATGCCTGGGCAAACAGTTGCCATGGACTCCCCCAGCAGTCTGACAGAAAATGAACCATATCTGGAGAAGAAGACTTGGCTTGCATACAAGGGTTTTACTTGAAATGCATGTAAATGAGGAAAGGATGGCATTTGATAAACACCAATTACGAACACCACTTTTAAATGTACTCACAAACAAATAACTTGTCTGTTTCTTGCATGGTTTGGGAACATTAGTGTGTAGCAAGCACGGCCCAAGGAAAATACAACCTTTGTTCCAATTTGTTAGATGCACCTACTCTTAAAATCCCTCACTGTCTACTTGCATCAACCACCACAGAGTGCAATGCTTTCCACAGCAACACTTCTTTACCCACAAAGTGGTAGCCTACTGGTTACTGTGTTGTTGTGGGTGCCACTTTAAGAGGAAAAGCTGAAAGAAGTGATTTATACTGGCGGTAGAACAAACACTAAACATAGATTCAAATGCAATAAACTGATTTACTTTTAACAAACACAACTTCGTGGGTTTAGAATTAAAGTGTCAAGTAACAGGAAAAGACGTGAAGGTGTGTGCCTCCTGGCATTTTTCCTCGTACCACTTTTCATTTGTTTTCTAATTTTAAACCATTTTAAACCATTCTGGTTAAGATTCACAACATGCAGCTGCAGCACTGAGTATATTGCGGGGTGTGTACCCGCGCTTATATTTTCCTTTTAGAAGCAAAATGTTCTAAGTGCATATGGTAGCCTTAAAAACCACACCCTTCGTCTAGTGAAATCATAGGAGGGGCATCACCACCTTGGCTGTATTTAGTTGTCTACTGACCTCAGATGTAATCCATAATAACAGGACCCAACCCAGGAAAATCTTATCATTGCACCTCCTGATAATAACTTAATATAGGCCTCTGGGATTAAGTAGATCAGGCCTGGCTCCCTGAATCTGTATCCTACACAGGATTTTGAGTTAGACGTTGCTAAATTCAACTTACATTCCAGTCAATTTAGCGCATAAATAGGAAACTAAAAACAACAGAACAGCACACGTAATTCTTGCATGAAGGCATAAACAGTCACCAGTTCAAGCTTTAAATGTCGCAGCATCTCTGTTCATAAAACTCAATCTTATTACAAATCAGACATCCAACCACCACCACAGAAAGAATCACAAACACACCACAGCTGACACACAGCCCTGGAGGAAAGATCCTTCATAAAGGCTCATCTCTTCATGCTACATTTACCAGGCACAAGAAAGTATTTCCCAGCAGGTTCACTGAGGAGACTTCCTGCCAACTTATTGAATAATTCACATATATCTGAGTCATAATAAACATTAAACTTAAGATATAACTCACCTTTACAACAGTAAAAGTCAGCAGCAGACTAATAAATTGCATATCCAGCCTTTTTATGTAGATGTGAACCTTTGAGGTTACATGTGCCAAGAGAAATCAATGTATTATGCAGTAAGTTTCAATGCCTAATTTAGGCATCAAATATGTATAATGCCGAGAGAAATTTAATTTCAAATAATGAGAAATGTCACATTAAGCCGCCTGAGAATGTGGCATCCCAGTTTAAAAAGGAGGGCAGCAAGCCAAGTCCAAAACATCCAAATCAGGTGAATGCTAGGTTTGGGGTAAGAAGTCCTGGAATTGCAGACTGCTAGACTGAGCTAATTTGAGTCAGCTGTTAAAATCATTTTGGGCAGCTGAGCATGTATTAACATATTTTCTGCAACATAATAAGATACCATCAAGCGAATCCTGCCTTCAGTACAGTTAGTACAGCCAACTTATTTTTGCAAAGTGTAAATTTATTTTGAAAGGGTATGAGTACGGAGTATGTGTTTATACAGTGAGAGCACGGCTACAGAAGAGGAGGTGAAACTACTCAGAATTGTCTTAGTACCACAGCAACTACTCAGGAATGTCCACACAGGTCTGTGAGACAGCTGGTCCATCTGTTCCTGTCGTCAATTCTCCCAAAGAAGAAAAATGACTGGAATTAGGAACCTTACCCGTCTCCTGGAAGACTCCCTTTACCTCATTGTTCCACACGGTGACATGACTGAATAAACTCTAGCTGCATGACACCCTATTTATGCAAATTAGTTCAAGTTGACGTATCCATTTCAGATTTTAACAAACGCTTCACAAAAGAAAAAAGAGACTCACCCGTTTCCTCGTCGATGGTAAATATCCCCAGGCCGGATCCATCTCGTATGGAGTATCGGATCTCTCCATCTTGTCCTTTGTCTTCATCTTCAGCTGCTACAGTCATCACCGAAGTCCCAACAAGTGCATCCTCTTTTATAAATCCCTTTTCCACAAACGATCGAAATAAAGGCCTGTACAGATTCTCGTTCACGTCCACCACGTCCACCTCAATGAAGCAGGTTGATGACAAGGACATGGGCTTCCCTTTGTCTTTAGCTTTCGCCGTCAGATTGTACACTTGTTTGGTCTCATAATCAAGATTTTGCACAATCCGCACAGCACCGCTGAGTTTGTCCACTTCAAAATTCCCATCTCCATTGTCAATTAGGCTGTATCGTACCTGACTGGAAGGTCCAATATCGGGATCATGAGCCTCCAGCCACATAATTACAGTACCGACAGGAAGGTCTTCCCTCACCTTGACGCGGTAGTTAGGGGGGACAAATTTAGGTGGATTATCGTTCACATCTTCCAGGGTGATTTTAAGCGGCACTGTGGACACTAACTGAGGCTCGTTCCCCGCCTGGTCACGTGCCGCAATCTTCAAGATATAAACCGAATGGAGTTCACGATCCAACGGCTTTGTCACAGTCACCACACCGGTCTCCTCGTTGATCGCAAAATGATCCGTGCCTCCCAAAACCGAATACGTCACAACTCCATTATCTCCTTGATCCTTGTCTGTCGAATCCACCTGGATAATTTCCGTCCCAACAGGCATGCTCTCGCTTATTTCAACTGAATACGAGTCTTGCAAAAATTGAGGGCTGTTATCATTGGCATCCAGGATCTTAACGCCCAGGAGACGGGATGAGGATTTCTGTGGTATGCCAAGATCATAAACTGTGATATTGAGGGTGTAAGAGTCTGTTGTTTCCCTGTCAAGAGGAGAATAGACCAAAAGCCAACCGGTTTCCATATCTACTATGAAGCGGCTTTCTGTGTCTCCTCCTGAAATAACGTACACAAGTTTCCCATTGAAGCCACTATCTGAGTCCGTGGCGCTTAAATGGACAATCCGGGCCCCAACGGGGAGGTCCTCTTTAACTTCAATAACACTGGGGAAAGACTCCGCAAACTGAGGAGAGTACCGGTTGACTGAGTGAATGTCCATTAAGTTGTCATCCGGCTCGGTCTGCGTGTGGATTTTGCTGCCTTGAAGTAGCTTCTCAGCCAACATGGTGGCAACGCCAGTTTCAACGCATTTTAACTGGACAGGCTTGCGTGCCGTGATGACTGTTATGTTCATGACCATTGGCCGAGTCTCACGTTCGCCGTCCGTCGCCACTATTTGTAAACTATGAATGGACACTTTAGCTGCCTCTCCCTCACTCAGCGTGTGCTTCAGAGAAAGCACGCCAGAGTTTGGGTTCAGTTCAAACAGGTCAAGATCATTCCCAGCTTTAATATTGTACCGCACTAGCTGCAGTTCATCTGCATCTATGGCAGACACTGTTGTTATTTGCTCTCCCACGCCGTGATCTCTCGGCACAGTCACTTCACAGTCTACATTTTCAAACAAGGGCTTATTGTCATTCAGGTTATTTAATGTTATGGTGACTGATGCCTCCACCTCTCTCCGGAAAGGGGATCCCCAATCTGATGCCCTGACTCTAAGATTATAAATCCTAGGCATGAGCTCATAATCTAGGACCTCTGAGGTACTGACGACACCAGAGAAGTAGTCAATTACAAACGGTTGAGGGCTCAGATGGGTAATGCTGTAGGTCACATAGCCATTCTCCCCTCTGTCGAGATCAGTGGCTTTAACCGTTACCACACTGGTGCCTGTGGGGACATTCTCGTCAACACTGGCCTTGTAAGAAGTCTGCTGGAACTCAGGTGCATTGTTATTCACATCAATCACATCAACAATCACTTTTGTTGCTGCTTTTTTGTCACTGGTGATCACGTCAAGCTCAAATCGTGGAGAAAAATCAGCATTGATTGGTCCTGCGGTGCTAATTAATCCTGTATCTGGATTGATAGTAAACCGGTTCTTGTCAGATTTGTGTCTAAAGGCGTATTTTAGCTGTGGGTACTTTGGCACGGCCGTTACCATAGTGACAGGTGTATGGAGAGGGGCAAATTCACTCAGATTGACTCTGTAAATGGCCTTTTCAAATATAGGAGGGCCCACTTTGAACTGTGCAGAATTGACATGTATCAGTTTAGCAGATGAAAATTGAGGGGGACTGCCTTTGTCCTTCGCCTGTAAAGTGAGGTTGTATCCAAAAGGCTGGCTGTCCCAGTCGACGTCTTTGACTGCTTTTATCTTATACTCTTTGCTCCCTGGGCTGGTTCTCACAGCCTTGAACTGCTGAAGAGGGTCACCGGCCACAATACTCAAGGATGCTATCTCTCCATTTGGTCCCTGGTCACTGTCCTCCACTGTCACAATAGCATACGTGGGGTCATGGTCTGCATCCGAGGGGGCCAAAGTAACGGCAGTGATTACAGGTGCATGCTCATTGGCCTGCTCCACCCTCACTGTGAGTTTGGCCATGCTGCTAAAGCCGCTGCTGCCGTACAGCTTCATCCCTCTGTCCACTGCAAGGATCTCCAACTCGTACAGCTTGGTCTCAGAGAAGTCAAGTTTGCCAGTCAGTGTCACCACGCCGCTTGTTGGGTGAACTGCGAACATGTCCGTCCACTCTCTGAAACTATAGTAGTATTCTCCATTCGTACCAATATCTGCATCCGTTGCCGTGACCTTGGCCACGCTCGTGCGTATGGCCGTGTTCTCTGGCAGAGAGATGCTATAGGATGTTGGAGAGAAGAGGGGCCTCAGATCATTGGTGTCCAGTACCTGCACCTTAACTCTAGTGCGACACTCCAAATTAGTGCTCCTCTCTGAAGCTTTAACAGTCAGCATGTAGTGGTCTTTCACCTCCCGGTTCAGAATGGCAGTGCTGCCTCCTTTGGTCCTTATTCGCAAAAAACTGAAATCTCCCAGCAGGTAGTCCTCTGCTTTGAATAAGTTCTCATTGTCTCCAGAGATGATTTTGTACCGTATCTCCCAGGCTGGGTCTGTGAGGTACATCCCCATCTTGGTGTGACTCTCTAAGTAAGTCTTAGCAGCAGAGTTCTCATATATGGTGGCATTGTAAACAGCGTGGGTGAATTGCATGGAGGCGTCCCTCACCATCCTTTGGTTCCCTGCGCAGCCACAGAGCAGCTGCAGAAGCAGCAAAAGCAGTG
This sequence comes from Nannoperca obscura, assembly GCA_036024295.1. Classification (NCBI taxonomy): domain Eukaryota; kingdom Metazoa; phylum Chordata; class Actinopteri; order Centrarchiformes; family Percichthyidae; genus Nannoperca; species Nannoperca obscura. The sequence continues at coordinate 37,632 of JAVQJL010087619.1, forward strand.
AAACCAAGCACTTCCCCATTATCGTACCTTCACAGAACCACCTGGAAACAGACAAAACGTGATTGTTAGTATTATAACACTTACTAACACAAAACTAACTGTAATTACAGTTACTACAATAAAAACAGCAAATAACCACATGAAATCACAAGGTTCTACTATCATTCGTCCTCCATGGAAAGATAGTCTAAATGCTGAAAACCATATTCCTTTGTTCACTTTCCCAGGCTCCTTCAAATGTCACAACAAGTGGCTGGACTGATAAATGGTTACATAGGTTCCATGTGGAAATAAGATAAAGCAGAGCAGTCAGTCAAGTGACAAGATCTAAGCCCGCACTGCTCCCAATGTCTGCACGATGCCAGATGCCAAATATGTGCGCTTTATAAAAAAGGGGAGCCTAATTTATCCAAACATCAGGTTAATGAGCTCCGAGAAACAAGTGGTAATAAGAAAACGTTTAAATGTTGAATGTCCTTGTTGGTGCAAAATATGGTCAATATCACATTTAATACTGGTTTTATTTTCTCTGGCAATAAATTTACATTTCAAGGATTTAAACTAATCTCATTCACACAAGCAGCAACAACGATGCAACACAATAACTTACAATGATACTGGACTTTTCTGCCAGTTACACAAAATCCTTTCTATTTCATCGAGCTACAATCACTGTTAAAAGCACAGAGGAGATGAAACCGCTTTAAAACTGCAGATTAATTGGTTTACAGGCGCTTTACAGCGTCTCGGGCTGCGTGGGAGTCCGTACAAAGACACATAAAAGCAAGACTTCGCGGAGTCAGCGCAGGACTGCCGCGTATAAAACATGTATTATTTACTTTTGGCGTGTCAAGATGACCCGAGCTAGTAGTTAGTTATTAATGCGTTATGTTGGGTTAATAAGTGACAGAGTCTAACTAAAGGCACCTTAAATCTGAAACTATCGCCTGCAGGTAGTCTACAAAAGAACCATCTGCTTGGGGTCGACCATTGTAAAAATTCCAAGAAATACTAAAACTTTTTTTTTTTACAGTCTATCTAAAAAAAAAAAGCATTTGATGAATTCGCTTTTCTCTGCAACCTTTAACCAGCAACCTGATTTCGTTATTAAAAATGTTTTTCAATGTTTCAAGAAAATAAGTTAGGTGCCTCCAGACTTTCATTCTAACCCCATCCCCCAACTAAAGCCATCCACCTCATGAAACGATGGCAGCCGTGCGCCGAACACAAATCTGCTCCAAAAAGCACCGCACACTTTTCAACACAACACAAAACAAAGCACAGACTACTGTAAGAATGAATTAAAAAAACACGAAACCCTCTGTGTGATAAACGTAACTAAACCAATAGATTTGACGAGGCTAAACTTCCCAAGAGACAGAGAAAGCAGCGGCTGGTTTCTTTCACAGCCCGCAGCTCACAATAGCCGACCTAACCTATCTCAACTTTTCTACACGTTACTCAGATGCCCAAGCTACGCCGCTGCTAACTGAAAAAGGACCTGCGGGTACACAAACAACGATTCACATACCTCTTCTATTATTAATCTCGTATATTTGGAGGTTTTGCATGTAGTTTAAGTAGTCCAAATCTCGGCATGGTAATACGTGGACTTGTCTCCTCGCCGTTACTCCATCTACCGCCACCAGGCAGCCTCTCTCTCTCCACTCACTGCTTCCCTTTCTCTCCCACACTGGATCTGCCCGGTATCTCTCCGCGCTGCGTACGTCCGGATCTACTTACCGGCTGGCAGCAGGATAAAACCTCTCCGCGCTGAACTCAGGACCAGGGCAGCCTACTTTCATTTACTGTGGCCGCTGCATTGTATATTTATTTTAAATATTCGAAACAGGGCCAACTAAACCAGATTCATCTCAAATCTGGTAACCACACCTCCACCTATAACTCAGAGGTAGCTTTGTCTTTATTATGGGCGTCTTTTTACTGACAATATTTGCTACTAAAACCCCCAAACTACACCCACTTGTGAGGGCATGTTGTTCTTTTCTTTTTGCTCGAATTGCTCATTGTGACCATTTAGGCTACTGGGCACACGCGATGTGATCTGGGATTATTAATGACATGTGATGTGACTCCTCATACATGGATTCTAGATCCTTGTCATGTAGGCGTTTTTCATCTTTGCTTACCTTTACAATACGATAAATTAAAATGACCCTCAAGAAATTCCTCTTGAAGTTAGGTCACGTGAGATATCCTTTCAAAGGGCACAACCTTGTCCTGACCAAACGGGACTAACCTTAATCCAATATACACCTCTTCAGCTGCAGCCCAAACCAATTACGTGCCGTGATGAGGTTGTTTTGTGAAAGAAAACACGGATGGGTTTAGTGCGACCTGGTGAGCAAACAAACACTATGGAGATAGTTTAAATTAAACAATAATTTATGTTCGTTGTGCTGAACAATGGCCCGTGAATTCACATCATCATTTTATTGGCAGCATAAAAAGGTGGACAAACTCTATTTAGCGAATGGACTCGCATTTCAGGGAATCCCTGATGATGATAAATCGGCTAATAACATTTGCAAATTCAAAGTTCCTCGCGTGTTGTTGCATTTTGTGTGTTTCAACATCAATTCTGGAGATTTTTCATCTCATTATTCTTACTAACGTAATTGTTTTTTAATAGCACGGGCTATACTGAAAATGTAGTGCCCAGCAGTGCGTCCCAGGGTCTGTATTCTGGCATTAGAGCAGGGTGACTGATGGTGGAGGTACACTCGCCATGAAGGCGCTGATCCCATCAACCCCCCTCCTTACACAGTCATGCTGACTGCTTCGACCAAATCTGCACCACATTCCCTTCTACAAGAACTCCGGAGTGTGGCTGCTATGCGATTGATGGCGCTGTCTCACTGCTCTTGCCCGGGACTGCAGTGATACAGCTGGTGCGCCTGCAGAAAGCCTGTGCTGCATGCAGCTTGACAACTTGTACTACTCCTGTCTGTTTGTTTGTGTGTGTGTGTGTGTGTGTGTGTGTGTGTGTGTGTGCGCGCGCGCGTGCGCCAAGCGTGCGTATTTGTGCATTAGGTTTGTTTGGCACAAGTCCTACAGAAAGACCACTTATCTCCAACGCCCTCTAAAAGACGCTTCGAAGTTGAGCACAAAGTTTTAAGAGTCATTTTTAACCTCCTTTCTAAACAAAACCCTGAGCCCATATCTTCTGATTTTGCTCAAAGCTACTCACCAGACCAGCAGAGTGACCGCCGGCTTCCGCTCAAAACTTCACTTCATATAAATCCTGGCAGTTCTTGGTAAATCTGTCTTGCGAGCATCTCTCAGATGTGGGAGGCTTCCGTTTGTGAGAATCCGTCACCTTATTCCTCCTCAGCCCCTCACAGTTTCCAGAGCCTTCTGTTCCGATCCGCTCATCACACTTGGTGGCTTGGTACAGTAGAGCTGCGGGCTACGGTTTGCCTCGCTCCTCTCCTCCACGACGGTTCAGGTGGAGTTGCATACTGTTGCTGCCTTCAGGTGATATCGGAAATATCGCAACCCGGATGGGAGCGCACGAGAAGACAAAAAAAAAACAACATTAAAGAGATGGCAAAGTCGTGATTTTCTTCCCTACATTCCTCTCGTTCGGGAAAAGAAACAGGGCTACCGAGGGGGGCGGAGTGAAAGGAAGTCAACAACTGATGGAGAAAGTGAAGTCTTTGATTATTAGCTAGTATGTTTTTGTTTTGGATTACTGCTTATCAAATTTTCTCTGTCACGCAGATAAATTCCACTTAGAGTAACGAATTAGGCTAATTAAAACACGAATTGTATGTCTGATGAATATTTTCTCATTGAACACAGTTTAATACATTTAGGCTAAACAACAGCCATTAAACACGGTTTGTCACAGGGTCACATTTTTATTATTTTCTACACCAAAAGCGCTTGAAAGTCGTTTGAAAAACCATAAAGTTAGAAAGTAGGAGCTTATCAGATCTCCTTGAAGGCACCCAGGATTTGACACCTTCAGTTTGAGAAACAGGCTCTCTGACGTCACGGATCCCTCTCTCACTCCATGCATGCGGAGCCCCGTGTGTAGCCTGCAGTATAGCTGTGTTTATTCTGTCCACAATTTAAGCAACCGTCCTCACCGCATTCATAAAAAAATCTCTTTCTCAAGTGATTCTGTTTGAATTGTGTTCTTCTGCCTATTTGAGAACCCCCCCATGCAGTTTTAATTTGATCAGCAAATGCACTTGAGCATCAGAAGAGCAAAAGTCTTCATTCAGCTCCTCGAACATGTGGTTAACGACTAAACTCGACACCGTGCTGTGAAGTGGCTGCCAAAAAATGCCAGAGCGGAGAGGGCTGTTTCGAGCCGGCGGTCCAGCGTGAGAATCTCTGTCTAATGTCCATTCAGCACCGGCTCATTAAAGTCACATTTGCCCACAGGCTGAGTAAACGAACAAGACCTATGGGTTTTGTGTGTGTGTGTGTGTGTGTGTGTGTGAGAGAGAGAGAGAGAGAGCGAGAGAGAGAGGAGGATTGAACTTGTGTGTCAAAGAGCAAGTGTGTAATGTTTCATCTCTATCTCCTCTCTTGGTCTCTGGCTCCCAGTTTTGTCCTAGACAATGTAAGCTATCTAACCCCCCCAGCCTCCCCTCTGATCTGCCTGTAAAGCTTTAATTGAATTCAGGTCAGGTGATGCCCAGGGCTGGTTCCACTGCTTTGATTTCACCAAGTGTTTGCAGTCCTGGCTGCCGGGGGTCAAGTCCTAGTGTCTTGGATGTATAGTTTTTGCAACGTGGAACACATCCAGCTCCTTAATAACAACATTAATAGCAACAACACTACCTAGAAATAATTATATATTGATTTTAACTCAAGAGGCACTGAAGACTAACATTTTGCATCCAGGAGATTGATATTCTTTTCTTCACTCTTGACTATCTGTCTGACACTGTAGCGTGATAGCTTGGTGACTGGCTCACCAGTGTCGTCTCCTGTGCCATACTGCTATGAAAGGCACTACAAGTCTGTCTTCAGTCAAAATTCCTCATAATGACAGAGTGTACAGTGTGCTGCATATGTTCTCTCATGTAACACACTGCAGGTTCAGTTTCCTCTTAAAATCATACCAATCCGCTACAGATTGTCCTCATGTTGTTGAGAGATGTTAAGAACGGGCACAGACCGGCTCGCTGAGTGAGTTACTTCTCCTTTCCCCATGACTAATGTCTTAAGCTGTAGGTTCCCCCCTGCAACTTGAAACTGGATAGAGATCAGGAAAAGATACAGATGATTTGTAGTGCACCTGCAGCAATAGAGCACCCAGGTATCTGTTTCTCCACACCACCCAATCTGTGTAGAATCTGAATCCTGAGGCAGAGCTTAACTGTAAGAGAGATTAGAATAATTCAATATCCACCCTGCTGTAGTGTCCTCAAGTAACGACACTGACCCTCCCAGAGCTGGTGTCCCTGTTGTTAAGATGACTCTCTGTGCAAGAAGATAATACATAATAGCTAAATGAACTATAAGCCCAAATAACTGATATTCTGGGCTTCAAAGTTAAGCCTTATTTGCTCACTCAGTGTACCTGACACTCATTTGGCGTGGAGTTGGTTTTTAAAAAAATACCATATGAAAATTGGGGAAATAATAATGGGAAGTAATAATAAACAACTGACATTTGCCCTGCAGCTGGAGACAAACTGCTGTGCTCTGAAAATAAAGTCTTCTGCTGCCTCAAGCAAAGCAAGAGATTATCTAAGCAAAGCCCCTTGGTTGTAGAAGCTCCCATAATTACCTAAAGAAATGACACAAGAATACCTTGTGCTATATCTGGAACAACCTGTTTGCAGAGTTAACATTACTGCATTATTTATTTGATGTTCTTACTTTAGGAGTGTATGCAAGAGAAAAATAAAATGTGTGAAATAGATTAGTGCACTCCTCTCTGCATGCAAGGCTATCATGAAAATGTGTGCCGTGTCCTCTGGGGAAATCAATCGGTGCCCCTTTTTTACCATGCGTATGAACTCTACATTTGACTCAGACTGCGTTGCATTTGAAGGCTCTTTGTTATTCACTGGTTTATAATCCAAATACGATGGTCATCCCTGGAGACGTCCCCATGTAGATCACTGTAGTGCATTCAAAATGTATTGAAAGCAGAATGTTCGGCTTATTAACCCTGAGAACAAAGTCCTTCTACTCACCCGAGAAGAAAAAGGGCAATGATGATGATTTTATGTCTGTAACATTTTCTTCTATTGTATTTTCTTCTCTGTATTTAGGCAATACAGAAAAGTCTGACACGATGTTGTCATCTATCTAAATACAAAACTGCTAGAAAATTGTAAGCAATATTTTAAAGAATTTTAGGGGAAATATGCTTATTCACTTTCATGTTGAGTATTATAAGTATATAATTATAAGTATAGTATTATAAGATTCAGGTCATTTGTAAGTAATACAACTCAAATGTACATGTAAAATTAAAATGTACAATAAATATGACAAATCAAAACAAAGTAAATTTAATTATTTTGTGAAGATCCCTTTAGATTTAATATACACACTTTTCCCATTCACTTGAATGACTGGTACTGTAAGATATATGATACCACAGTCTGTTAAATATGAAGTTATTGTTTAGTTTAGCTTAACTCAGCATAAAGACTGGATACAGTTAGGATTTTGACTTCTTATTTAACTCTCAACAAGAAAGTAAATAAGAGTATTTCCTATCATGACAAACTATTCTGGGAAAGGCGTGAATTCAAACAAAGTGTTGGTTACATGAGAAGAATAATACCACTCTTGTACAAATGTGTCAATAAATATGTAGCTGGGGTCAGCAGTTGGTTAGCTTAGCTTAGCGTATTGACTAGAAACAGGGGGAAACTAGCTAACCTGACACTGTCCAAAAGTTTGTGTACAATCCTTACAAAAGCTTAACTATAAAAACAACAATTTGTCTTCATTAGTCAGTTTTAGAGGTGCTGGGAGGCAGATTTTATTGCTTTTGGACAGAGCCAGGCTAGCTGTTTACCCCAGCTGTTTCTAGTCATTATGCTAAGCTAAAGCTGCTGACTTTAGCTAAGAAACAAACATAAGAGTGGTATCAATTTTCACATCTAACTCTCGACCAGAATGCAAATAAGCGTAATTCCCAAATTGTCAAACTTATCCATTAAGCTGATCAGAGAAGTATTGGAATTGGTCTTGTTTAACAGTGTAACTCCGATGCATTCAAGGATCTTTTTTCCCCCTCTCCCTTCTTGTCAAATCACCTTTCCTCCTCTCCTCCAGAGACTCTGGACTCTGGAATGCAGATTGACTGGCTGATAGAGTAGGTGGCTTGGGGAGATAATATCTCTGAAGAGTCTGTGCTAAACATATCATGACTGCTTACCTATGTAGTGCAGTCTATCTGTGTCAGTGCAGTGCAAAAAGCTAGACTAAAGTAGAATCAATTGTTATGATTTAGGATAAAGTAATTTAATATGCTTTTACATGCAGACTAACTCTAGTTCTGTAGTTTAGGCCATATGCTATTGTCACACATAAGCAGCATGTCAACATATAGAATATGGTACACTTTTTCTGAAGCACACCTCCTTTAGCTTGCTCTTTAGAGGCCAATTCTTTGATATGATGTAATATATAAAAGGCGGTGGTGGATAAACAACAAATTGAACACAACACTGACTGATATTTTTGATGTACTGTATTCCACCAGTAATTTTTGTCCCTCACTAAATCCTAATCCCACAGAAATTGTGTCGGGATTATACACAAAAGGCACATTTTGGATATGGATTTGCATGGATGGATTAGTAAAGCCTTGTAATGGAGGCTCGTGTTTGTAGAGAAACCTCCATCTTCTTGTTGTTGCTCATTAAAATGATGCAGCGCTCCACTTCATGTTAACACGCATTACTGATTTCCCACCCTAGGAGCACAGATAATTTCTCATTGCCATAGAAGTTGTGAATTTGTATATATCAGCAGAAAACAGATGCCAGAGTCAGAAATATTCTGCTTTACAAGGACAGTTTCACATGTCAACAAGCCACTCAATACAACAGACACCCAATGCTGTATGTTCACTTACAGCTTAGAGGTTTAAGACAGTGATACAGAGGATTGGGAGTGCTTTGAACCCCTCAGGATGATGTTGCCTTTCACTCTAACACAGCCCACATTTTCCCTTCAACAAACTGGTGCTCTGAAAAAAAAAAAAAAGCAAATAAAATGAAACCATTAAGTACTTCACATTGTATTCATTTAGGCTCCACAAGACACCGCCTCACTCTTCAATCGCATTCTTTGCACAAAACAAGCCAATCACAGTCCTCTGGCATGTATTATGTATTTACAGACACATTTGCTTATCTAATAGGAACCATATCGCGGCTCCGATTTAGACAGCTTAGGGAATGCCCCGAGGCCCTCATACTGCTTCCTAATCCTCAGATCTGGGGGATGTCTTATCACTGTTGGGAGAGAATAAAAGGACGTAAAAGGACCAAAGTTTCCCTTGTTCCCTTTTTCTCTCTCCATCTTGTGTACAAAACAGAGAACATTTGTGTGACTAAGTGCTGGAATAGTGTCTGTACATCCTTGGCACAGTCACAGCAGAGGATGGCTGCTTGGTCCTTGCCTGCAGACAATATTTTGTGTAATCACATCTGCGGCAGACAGACATGCCGCCATGTTCAGGCCGTATCCTTTTTTACAGGAGGTACAAATTAAACTTGTGTAATTGTAGGTGTCTTGTTTCTGAAATCTGTGAATCACCAGTTCTTTGTTAAAGCTAACCCAAAACCATGGATCACTTTTAAGCTGAATTAACCATTTGCTTAAACCCCTTCCCTGAACAACAACTCTCTAGTCATAGCTTAGCAACTGTAACTAGAAAAATTGCATTTCCTGAAGAAAATGCAGTGTGAATGCTGAACGCAAAATGCCGATTGCTGCATGCGCAAAATCGCTGTGGTGCAATGCAGAATAGTCAATGGCTGGGTATTGAACCCCTGACCTTGGAGTCTAAAGCTGATGTATTAATAGGTGCACAAACCACTGCGCCAATTTGCAGAAGTAGCATAAGTAGTAGTAGTACTAGTATGAGTATTTGTGGACGTAGTAGTAGCAGAAGTACTAGTATTTGCAGAAGAAGTAGTAGTATTTGCAGAAGTAGTAGTAGTTTTGTAAAAGTACTAG
>JAVQJL010087620.1:0-14543 GCA_036024295.1 Nannoperca obscura
CCCCCCCAAACAAATGGAAGAATCCTTAGAGCAACAGAGGGGGAGAGCTAGACCAGTGAGGAACCACATGTTTTCATCAAGTTTGATGACAACATATGTTTGTCATGTTTGTCAGAAATTCCCATTTTTTATGTTGTACTTATACCGTACAAGTAGGTTGACAGTATAGTTACCGCAGTCTCCATAGTATGCAGTAGTGGTATTCAGTATTTACTTTTGCCAAAACTAAAGAAATCAACGCGGTAGGAAAATATTTTTGCTTTGTTTGTCCTTGAAAAAAAGCCATCTGAAATTCTGCATTAAATAACAATGGAAACACATTTCATGAATAAGTAATGACACACCATTTATAGCAAAGTGTTTCCTGATGTTGCTAAGTTCTTATAATCGTTTCTATTTTCTTTGCCAGTCAAAGCACACCTAACTCACATTACATTGTTTTGTTACATGTTTATGTAAGATTGCCTGCACAGTTGGATGGAAACATGATTATAGATTACTTTTATCAAGCCTCTTTAAACATTTCTGCAGTGGTTTTTGTGTTGTTGATCATTTTTGACTGAAAGAAATGACCAAACATGTTTATTTTACTTAAAAGAATTGCACAATAGAACTTTCTTCAATCTGTTTAAACAGGCCCAGTTAACCCATAGCTGTGGATTCCTGTATAAATGGGAAATGACGGATGAAAGAGATGGGGTTGCTGCTGTTGGAGAACTCTTGGGCAGATTATCAACATTTCTTCTCCCTTAGACATTGACTATTTGGAGAAGTGACAGTTGTGTATTTGGGTAAAGATGAGAAAAATGTGTTTAAGCCAAAATAGAGGACGGAAAATGAAAGTGAGAAAACAAACACTGAATTTGGTTGCACATTTCAGTTGTGCAATGATTGCAAATATGAAATACATTTTCTCTCTTTCTGTCGTTCAAGGACAAGCTCGCGTTTTCCCCCGCCTCCATTTCTCCTTCTTTTGTACCTTTTTTTATAATATTTTCTTTAACCCCACAAAGAAAGTTTTTTCCACCTCCTCTCCAGGGAGCTAGGATAAATATTTTGTATTCCCTGTTCCAAGCTGGTGTCCCACTGTATCACATGCTCTTTATTCCTACAAGTGGTCACAGGTGTGTAGCCACGCTTTGGAAACATTTTTCTTCTACAAGGTTTGATCGATATATCCGGAAGAAGCTCGGAGCGATGCCACGGTCTGGGATTGTACAGGATTTCGGAATTATCTGCTGATGGGTTGCAAAGGGTCTGGTGAAACGCTCCTCAGCAACAGGCTTTGATCAGGAGGGCTGGGAGAGGCCAGGAGCGGCACTGATGGTATATGTTTTGACTGGCCCAAGTGAAAAAACGTTGGCACAGAGTGTTAGAACTGGCACCGCAAACGAGAAAGTGTAAAATTGAATTTGTCTGAGGCAGGCGTGACAGCTTTAAAGGGACATTTTGTCTTTATGCGGTCTGGGTTTTGTTTTTGTAGTTTTGGCTATCGTTTCTGTCCATATTAATAGCATTAACAGTTACTTGTTCTAGAAGCGTGAAGATAAACAGGACGTCAGGCAGGTTTCTCCAGGTTAGCCAAAATTATTTGGTAAAGAAAAAAAAGCCAAACTAAAAAATGATATCCCAAACTGTCCATTAGAAACTTCATTGTTAACAGACACACTTTTAGCTTAAATTTAGACCTACTGTTCTTGCAGTAATTGTGTGCCCATAGTTTTCCTGTGCAATGATGGATTAAATGAACATTTAGGGTGTGCTCAGTTGGTTTTACCCACAAAAGACGAAGTTTAGATAATGTGTCTATGACCTGCCTGATCGTCTGACTGCTCTTGTTTCTCGCCCTGTCTGATTTCATTATAGCAATGTTTCCAGATCCCAGCAGTTACTTTGTTGGGGTCTGTATCGTTGTAATGGATAGAAACAAAGATGAAGAAAATGGAAATAAGACTCATAAAAACATACCTTTAAAGTGTCAATTCACCGAAATCACAAACAAACATTGAGATCATTTTAGTTTTATTTGCCGAGGTTTTGAGCTGTCTGCCACCAACTGGGATATTATCTCTGAAAAGACAAGTTGCTGCTTAAATGTGCAGCACAGAGTTTAATTCACCTACATTGTATTGAGATGGCTGCAGAATTTGAAGAGGCAGGTGTCTCAAAACCTGATCATGTAAAGCTGAAACTATCTGTGATGCTGGATACAACCAGAGGTATATAAACAAATGTCAATAGAAACAATGTCTTTTTGTAATTTCGGTGACACGACCCTTTAACTTTAACTGTATTGACCATATTCACACGACGGCCATTTTCCTCTTACATCATGCTCAGGGTGGGAAGCTCAAGTACTGTAATCGAAAGGATAATGTCATATTGCTTTAACACTATCAAATGGTTCGTTAATGTTAGCTAGGAAGCAGTTGCTAACATTAGCTGTTGCCTAATGGTACCTAATGGGTTATCAAATGTTATCAAATATCAAATGATATCAAATGTTTTACCTTAAAATATGGCCCGATGTCCCTCCAGATTTTCCCTATCCATTATCTAATCAGTTGATGATCAATCGGGAAACTGTGAAATTATAATAATTTATACGACTTACAACCTGGAATACCGAAATATGACATTATTCTTTTCATTACAGTATTTGAGCTTCAAACTCTTAGTGTGGAGGCAGAGGAAAATGGCTGCCGTGTGAATATGGTCCATAATGAAAAATCCCCACTATCAAGTTTGCATACAATAGCTGGTTTGTGTTTTGTGGTAGAGTAGGGGTTTCTACAGCTTATATTCAAGGACATAAAAGCAGCAAACTTGAATAGCAGGTGTGCCCACTGAGATCTCCCAGCACGCAGTAGTAGTTTAATTAAGGAAACTGAGATGACATTACTGCAGTGATAAGCTGTGTATTGCTCTCTTAGGACAGCTTCATCATGGAACTAGACAACACTGAAGCAACAACCTCTCTCTTCTCAACCTAAGCGTCTTGACAGCAGCCAAATCGTGGCTGATGAAAATGTTTATTTTATCAGATGAACACTGCATTTTTCCGTCTCTCTTTACACTCGTCTATCGACCTCATAAGCCTATCTTTTACCAAAAACTATTCATCACAGCCTTTTAGGTTTCTTTCCTCTATTCTGAACTATGGCAAAATGTCTCTGTGTGTTCCCTTTTTAGGAACTGGAAGGAATGCTCCCATCATTCTCTCGCTCCTCTTTTTTTCCACCACCTTTCATTTACAAAAGAATCAGCGATGACGAGGTGCATGTCTAGACTTCTGTACCGAGGCTGTAGTCAAAATAAATCCAGGGGAGATACGCTGGACTAGACGAAGTGGAAAGGTACGGCGCTGATTGACTATGAATTGCTCTGTTGTGAAAGGAATGGGTAGTGAGGCGGCTTGAATTGTTGGCATTGTTGAAAGCATGGCCAGACCTTAGGGGATTCTGGGACGATAAAATAATTCCCTGAGCCACCATTTATCTGTTTGCTTTTTCTCTGGCAAATAATGTCGTCATCCAAACTGGACCTGTCATCCCCCCCATGACTGGACTGGTTAAGTGATGGATTTCTTTATTTGTTCTCTCTTTCTCAGTAAAGCCAGTGAAAAACAGTGACCTGGTCTGCTTAAAAAGAAAGAATACTATTTACTAAATGCAGAGAATGAGAGAACAAAAGATTCAGGGAAATGACATAAAGATGATAAGCGTTCTCGAATGTGCTATCTGTAGCTCAGGCAAGGAGATTTGAGGAGGGAGAAAGGGAAAGTTGTCCGGGGAGCAATGTGTGTTTTTGTTTTAACTGCCAGGTCAACTACAGGGCAAGGGTCAGATGTATTTTAGCTTTCGCACTCAAGTGGGAGAAGAGGAGAGAGATTTGAACAGGGTGTAACAGCACCCCCAGTGATGTTTTATCCCTGGATCCTCCGCCAAAATGTTTGACCTGCAGCCATCAGTCAGGGACTCTCATAGGTAGTCCAGAAGACACGGAGATTGTGAGAGGAGGGGGAGACAGAGAGGGCCAGTCAAAGTGTGCAACTGTGAAAATGAAAGAGAAAACGCAGTTTCAACTACTGCATGACCATATCCTGTTCTACAATTGTATGAATGTGATGTTCACCCTTGTGCTAATATACTGTACGTACTGTAACTGCCCTCCCTATCTGAGTTACATTAAGTGTAATCCTCCACTGTGCTTTGAGAAAGATGCTATCAATGGCAACAAATTCCAGCCTCACCCACTGTACTTTGCGATCCAATCTTAGCAATTCCTCCACATTTTCAGCATTCTTTGCCCACACTGGCATACCTCATGAAACGTGTCCCTTTGACACAGACAGTGTGGGGGGGAAGCCAAAAGAAAGCCAAAGAAGCAGGCCATCTGAATGTTACAACATAATGGCGTGTTAAAATGTAGGTTATACGAGACCCTTGATGCACAGGCTCAGACGTATAAACCACAGACCTCAAATAAAAAGTATAAAAATATGGACATTGTTTCAAAATGATCTAATGCCTAGCATGTCATTTTCTGCCTCTGAGCAGGCAGGTATTTGCCATAGAAAGGTTCACAGCTTTTATAAGCTAAAAGGGCTTATAAAATGTGGCCTGAGGTGTATTATACCTCCTGAGTGGATACACCTGGCTGGGCATTTGCATGTGTGCATGCCAGTGTGTGAATGTGCATAGTACAGTTATTGTGCTTGTTGAATTTCTTCTTTTTGGCTGTGTTTGAGCTGCTGGTTGTATGGCTAAGTCAAGACGCAGCGTCAGTTTAGTCTCAGTTTTGACAATTTGACATTAAAACTAATGACCTCTTTCTGAGACCAGGCTCCTAGCTACACTTCATTAAAAGAGCATTAAAGTGATAGCTAGTCAAAAGTCAACTGAAGTTCACAGGACACTGTAGATAAAACTCAACCTGAGAAATGTTAAAAGTTCCAAAAAGATAAAATATCAGATCATCTCACTTAAAGCCAAATGATTGCTGGTCAGACTCACGTGTTCTTTCAGCTTTCAGCCACATCTCCTGGCTTTTATCAGAGTTTGCTCAGTTGCCATGGAGATGGTTCAGTTGTCATCATGTGACTTAAGTATGAAACACTGTGAAGTGGTATCTCTTGAACAGGAATCTAAAGGCTAGTTTAAAAGAGACAATGCAACTGATGGCTAGATGGATGACTAACTGACTTCTCTGCGAGCTGATTGGCTGTTGAAAGAGGTGACGTAAGAGGTCTTACGTTCTGAAACTGCCGACTTTACAAGCTGAGTTGCAGGCGACGCCATCAGCTGGCTTGAGTCGAGCTGAGACGGGCAGGTTCACACCGCTGCAACTTTTCTGTGCTACGTTCTAAAACTGTTTAGTCTCATCACAAATCTTTGTTCTGAACTGGCCTTAAGGCACATGCCTTATGGGCCAAAACAGGGAAGACTTTTTGGGTGGATGTGCCCCTTGAGCAACATTCCTTGGAGTGATTTGACCGCCATCTTGGAACATGGTATCCAGTTCTCTTAAAACTATGAATCCAACCCTCAAATATAATATACATATACAGTGTACATTTTGTGTTATAAAATAAACATGTTGCTGATAAAACATAAAATTAGATTAACAAGTATTGCTAGCAGTCCACTTTAACTCAAGTAAGCATCCCTCTAAATGACCTACCAACTTTTGACTCCCAAGGCTATCAGCTCCATCCAAAGTCTTTTCTATCTCCTACAGAGATTACCTGTTTCTGAGGTTGAGGTGGTGTCATGTTTGGAAATGTTTTCTCTCGCTTTCCCACGAGCTGCAGTTTGATGATCTTCCAGCTCCTACTCCTACTTCACTGCAATGGTGAATGTTTTCATTCAGAATTGACCTTTTGCAGCGACCTGACAAGCATGAAAATAAGGATAGGATTGGGAGTTTTACTTTGCACTTTGATTTTTAAATGTAATTTGAAGACATATTCTTGTTCCACTTTTGTAATGAAAGACATGTACGGAAAGAGTAAGGAGGATGTGTGATGAGAATCCCATTTCCCTTTATTGGGACTTGGCTTCCAAATTATCAACAGAGCTGCTTTCAGAGTCTATTGCATTATGTCGAGTTCAAGTTGGTTTCTGGCTGATTGGGACAAGCTCAACTGTCAGTCTTGGAAGTCACACATATGACTTGTATTTTCTTCTGAGAAAGGGAACTCACCCAACACACAGAATTACACCTAAACCAATGCGTCTTTGGCACTCAGACTGTTTCCTGTTACATTTTAAATAAATTATTAGGCTTTTTCTCACCTCGCAGAGCCTGACAGTGGGAAGTGCTTCACAGTTTGTCATGTGTAAATGGTGTTTTTTATCCCTGACAAGGCATGAAGAGTAGAGATTCAAGCAGAGGGCCCACACCACAACAAAGATCTAAGCCCAAAACTGTGGACTTCTAACTCAAATTATGATGTCAAGTGTCCTCCTTATGGCTTTTGATCAGGGCGTTAGGTTATACTTTAAGCTCCTCTTTTTGCAAATTCCAGTTGTGTGACTCTGCCCACAGTGTCTCCTTCAATATTTCCACACATGCATACACATACATACACACACTCTTTCAAACTCACTTTTTCACCAGTTTAGTGTTTATTTTGTAAGTTTTACTGCTAATCAGAACTGATGTATAAATCACATATAGAGAAACATTTTTCCACTTTGCTGTGAAATGGTGCTCCACCAATGCGGCCTGTGCAGCTTTGGAGGCCACATTTTTGGCACATCTTCATCATGAGTGCATGATTTCACCTCATGGGAACCCATGGAACACCTGGAACCTTCCTCAGAAACTGTGCATACACAGAAGACACGAATAAGGTATGAAGGCAACTGTTGAGGCTGCAGCTGCAGGCTGTTTCTCCTACTGAGATACTGCACAGTTCTTCGTGCTCCACCCACCTTGTCGATCGTCATGTAACCATACACCAATCCCACTAATGAGCTGACTGAAGACAGCATGATAGGATGGGAGCTGCTTGAGAAAAATCTTTTCTGAATGATCATAAACTTTAGTGGGGCATTCCCTGTTTTGAGTCACATGATATACAATGTAATGTATGTACACTCCTGGCTGCATGTTTTTGTGGGATTCATTCATCTTTATTGGCTTTGCAGTTGTGTTCCTTGTGTTATGTACTCTATGTGTTCTTTCGCCTGTGGCTCAGCAGTAATTTATGCATGCCTCAGTGTTCGTGTGTGGGCCACCTAAAGCACAACATGTGGTTGTGGTTAAAAGTGGATTATTTCAATTGTTCAAATATCAGAAAATGTCTTCCCTCCCATCCCCCTTCCCTCCCTCTTCTTGTCACCTCTGCGGAAAACAAATGGAGTCTAATGGCATTCTTTGAATTCTTGGTCTGCGGAGCCGCTGTTTCCGTATTTCACGGATCTGAATGGTGTGGCCCAGGCAGTCTGGAATTCCTGGCTGGGAGATCAGAGGCCTTGATTTATCAGGATGTACTCTCTGTAAGGTGTGTGCATGGTAGGGGAAACTCAGATAACAGTGCACGCACACCTGCACACACACAATTAAGTGAAGCTCTTTAACACAAGAGTGAACCGGAGCAAAGCCTCTATCACTGATTCAGGAAGTGTCAGAAACATGGCTTTCTGGCACCAGCGTGGTCACTATCTGGAAAGCATTTGGCAAGATGTGTGATTACATGTGCACACCTCAATTGTGCTGTACACTATGTGCAAGAAGTGGTTGCACTAGGAGCACCCATCAGAACAGGGTGAGATTATGAAGTCTGTTGCCATTAATTGTCACTGGCTTTGTTGTGCGCTAATAATATTCATGTCCCTTCTCACCCCCGCAGCTGTTGCCCCAACATCCCAGTTTTGTTGGATGAGGGCATCAAACAGGCATTCAAATTCAAGAATCCATTACTCAAACTGGACTTTTTAACATTGTGTTACATGCTTGAGTGGTACCAAAAACAACACTCTCCCACCAATGTATAGCCCCTTTGTAATGCAGGGTTGAATAAACCTTTGCACACATAGTGATAAAGAGACATGGGCCTGTCAATAATGTGTGTTTGGATGTGTGAATTAGGAATAAGATGCTATCTGCTATGAGTGTCCACCATAACTGTCGTAGTCTCCTAGTTCATGGTCTAACATATCCTTACACTCCTTCAATGAAGCAACTAGTTATATGACGTTTTCCGGCCTTGTTCTCTGTCAACTTTGCAGCGTTTTTCTTAATGTGACACTGCAACGTTTGAGGGATTACAGTGGGATTTTGTTTCGGCCTAAACACCAATGAGTGTGGTTAGCATTCATACTCTGCATGAGAGCAAATTACCAAATATGTTACAAAATACTGAAATTAATCATGACATAAGGCCTTTGACTGGCCGCATTACTATAGACCCATTCATAAACATACTGTATATGCAGTGTAATGACATGTGATTTTAGCAGATTATTTCTTTAGATTAGTTCTGCCAGATGCAGTTAATTTGAGTTAAGTGCTTCCAGAAGCATGCTTGCTTTGAGATGTATGTTTAAAGGCTCCATCCAGAATTAGGAAATAGTGCCATGTTTTGTGCCAAGATCACCCAACTAATGTTGCTCACGTTTATGTGAGTGTGGATAGTTTCAAACTGACAGACTGACCATGGGAAGATTAGTTTACACACAGTCACACATTTTATTTTGTTTTTATCACTGTATGTATCTCCACAAAACAGAGTTTTTGTGGTGAAAATTAAGCTGTGACAGAGAGATGTCATGAATACAATTAGGAGATTGTGAATATTTGTAAAAAATGTAGTAGTAGTAGTGCAACCAAACGATGTAGGGATCCCAATTTAGCACATGGTCTGAGTAATGCTACTGTGTCAAAACCATTTAATTGAAGAAATGCTTTCAGCATTGACTTAGCGATTTTCTGAGGGGGGCATGTCAGTTTTCAGAAGGCTGTCTTTGCAGTGGGACTGTCAAACCATTCATTTCAGCATTGCCAACACGGATATGTGTCCAGGCAGGTTGAATACAATCAACACAGCTATGATGCTGGGGGCAAAATTAATCACCAACTTTTCCGTACAGGAAGCCTTTTCATTTGTACAAGTCATGAGGTAAATGTTAAAAAACTCCTGGCTGGATATTTTGGGAGAGAACAAGCTCTTAACCTTTGAGGATTGACGTAGAAGAAAATGATGAGGGTAGCAACTGCAGGCTTTGAAGAGCTGTTATTTTGAAAAACAAGTGATGTTGTGCATAATTTGCTTGTGTTTGCTCTTAATGTCAATGCCAGGTTTGACTGTTGAACACCTGCCCTACTTGACAGTTTCAGTTGTTTAACTGCCTCCAGATTGAAAGCCATGTAGGAGTAGGAGTGCTGAGTCATGGCTTCAAGGTGGCTGAAACTCTGTAAAAAATCACTTACTCACCTGTGGTACCCAGGTCACAAACACAGCATTTCTTTCTCAATCACAACCAGCTGTCCACATGTCTGAAAGCACACACTAAGCCACAAAAGTTTATTAAAATAAAGAGTGAACCTGCTTTTACAACCCCAGATGTATAGCTGCCTGTTGTTTTTGCTGAGGACTGGAGCCACTCCTGAAACACCTGCGGCTTTCAGTTGAGAGTGCTCCTCTGAGGCCTTTTAGTGTGCACTTACAGTAGATGCTAGTTGCTTTTTGCACGTTTTAGTGGATGTAAAGAAATATTAAAATACTTCTTCTAGTGCTATTAAATATGTGATTAAATGTATTAAAATAAGCAAAAACAAAACATGCAAATTAAATTGGCGAGGTTACAAACATTGCTGTATGTGCCTTGCATTTTTAGTAGTTAAATTTTCCTCTACTTTTTAGTGGAGCTAATATGGGAAGTACTGCACATCACACAGTCGACCAATCAAAATCAAGGATGAACTTCCCAACTTAGTGTGCCAGGATATTCAACAGCCAACTGCTTGA
This sequence comes from Nannoperca obscura, assembly GCA_036024295.1. Taxonomy (NCBI): domain Eukaryota; kingdom Metazoa; phylum Chordata; class Actinopteri; order Centrarchiformes; family Percichthyidae; genus Nannoperca; species Nannoperca obscura. Next base: position 9,977 of record JAVQJL010087620.1, read on the forward strand.
ACATTGACCCCTGGATGTTATAATTGGGAGCCAGTTATGTATGAACATAAAGATAGACACTGGGCTTTTGGATTCACACATAAACCTGTATTTACAATGCATTTAACAGACATGTGATTGATACAGGTCTCCTGAAAAAAAAAAAAAGCAGTAACATGTAGAGTTCTCTGACTTCAAGCAAAGAACAAATCAACCTTCATCAGTTTGAAACTCGTTAGTTGGAAATGTTTCTCTTGACCTTTTGCCAGATTTATGTCAGTTCCATTTGAGGACTTTCACTAGCCACGTGTGCTACATACAGTAAATGTACAGTGAACCAGCTATTTAATTTTATTTAGTCGTACACTAGTCATATATTATATATATAATTAATCCTGTAAAGATTTTTAAACATAGCCTCTGACAAGCCACACATGCTTAAGCACAAGAGAAACCCAGAGAGTCTCACAGAAATCATGCTGTCAGGCAGTCAGTCATTCAGGCACACACTCACACTCACATAGCATTCCACAAATTAAACTCACTAGCTAACTTAATAATGACCTTTTAAAAGTACTCTCATTATTGCTACACAAAACGGTCATCCCTGTAAAAAAGGACAAATGAGATTCTGTAAAGTCAGATATACATATTATATATGTATATACACATACATATACATATTTTATGGCCTGCTTTTGGATCCACATGGTAATTTAGGAGAGCACACTTCTACATGTTTATCTCTATGACTTTTTGTTTGTTTTAATTACATGTGCATGGCTCTTGTTAAGGCTCCCAACCGCTTATGGTTTCCGGCTGAGTACACAGGTTCAAATATTTTTTCTCCTCATTTAAACTGGAACATAAAAGGCCGCCTCTGAGGCCTTGCCGCAGATGATCCGATGATTTGTACGCCGAGGACCCCACACTGAAATATTTGTACCCTTTGTCCTTTTTCTCCCCTTGCCTCTCTTGTTCCCTCTCTGTACTTTGTCATTTCTCCTGCCAGCCAGCAAAGCTTTGCTCCCTGAAAGCCATAAAATGAGTCTTTAAACAAAAAACACTGCATGCCTTTGCACTCCTTCAAAGGAGACTTTTCTGGCGTTGGAGACAGTATAGAGACTCAACTTGTGTCACGTTGGATATTCTGAGATTCATTCTCCATCGACAAACACAGAGGGGTGGGATATTCGCATGCCAATTCCAAGCATCACCACAAACTTAAGACACATGGCACACAGAGACAAAAGACGAGACTGACAAGCCATCACAGGAAAAAATAAAAGATTCCAACCTCCATAACGTTATACCTGAGATGGCCTTGAGAGTAAGCGTTCCCAGGGCTCTGATGAGCTCTGGTGCTGCTGTTCCCAGGAGGTTGTGCGCTCCAATCTCTACAATGAGAGAACCTTCCAGGCTAGACATTGTGGGCTCTGGCTCAGGCCTCCAGCCCATGCTGTTCTCACCACAAAGAAACAAGCCAAGTTATTCACTGATTCCCCTCTGACATCCCCAGCCAAAATGTCTCCAATCCCATCCTCCTACTGCCACCAATCTTAACTTTCTCTTTACAACTTACCCTCGTCTTTCAGTTTCTGTTCCTTTTCTTGAAATTTCTCTTATTTTCTCTTATTCTTCTTAACTGTGGTTTAATTTGTTATGACTCTGGGAATGCATACTTTTCTACTAACAAGGGTCTGAGACACACAAATAGAAAATATAAGTGCACAAATCCTACATGGGCAACAGTGACTCACACATTCAATCTCATACGGGAGCGCTGCTGTGCTTGGCATGTTCAGCGAGCATCAGTGTTTACACAGCATGTGATAGCTTAGGCTAACGGGAGGGAGGAAATAGCATCGGCAAAAAAGCTGGCCAGTTCTGAAGATGGAGGTCCATCTGTGCAAACAGCAGCTAGTTAAGGGAGTTATTAATTACCCCGGGTCACTGGCCAAACTTTTGGCCCGGTGCAAGAGTGGGAGGGTGGGGATGGGGCTGGGGTGGGGGTCGACGTTATATAACAAAGAGATCGAAGAAAGAAGCAGGAAAGCAAGGGTGAGGTTAGTGAGGTAACTGACGATGGTAGTAACCATATTCTCAACTACAAATAGAGAAATTGCTAAAATTTGGTGTGTAATTGAAAAGTTATAATATATGCATATAAGTTCTAAACTTAATTGGAGCATTTGGAGCACCTTACCTTACCTATTCCACAACAACACACACCCCAGCAAGGTTTTTCACATGCCCATTCTCTACTCCTCATAAATTTGGGAGAGAGGGGTCAATGGCTGTTTTTTTACCCTTCTTTTCTGCTTTCAAGAATGTCTGCAATGCTTCCCAAGAATCCTGCCTTGTTGACTTTGGTTTGGGATAAAAGGTACAGCCTTCTCTGTTCTCCATGCTGATCCGAAAGGTGATTAGCCTGGCCCCAACATGAGCCCATGCATAGCCCAGCACATTGGCCCAGACAGATTACCCAATGTCCCTGTGTTATTCAGGGGACCCAGGTGAGGAGATAGATGAGAGGGGAGATATTAAGGCAAGAATGCTGTTAGCTTGATGGTGGTAGAGAGGACACATTTGTTATCAAAGAGAGTGAAAGTTCAGATGCTTATTATACTGAAATGGTTTGTCTGGAGATGATGCTGTTGTGCTTCATGACTGTTCTCTTAGTAATGCTGCTGATTCTGCTGGATTAAGAATTTTCTGTTATACTGGAGCTGACCAATCGCTCAACTAAGCTACTGATTTGGTGACTGACTCCAAATCAGTGTAATTATTCAGAAAGCTTGAGATATTTTTATTCACATACTAAACACCTCTAAGCTAACATTATCCAATGTCTGCCTGGAGTCAAATGACCTCAAAGAAATAGTTTGAAATTTTGGGAAATATGCTTATTCACTTTCTTTCTGAGAGTTAGATGAAAAGATTGATGCCACTCTCATGTTTGTGCGTATACTATGGAGCTAGAGGCGGGAAGCTATTAGCTTAGCTTAGCACACGAAAGCAAAAACAATTCTGCCTACTAACACTGCTAAAGCTCACTAATTACTCAAACAGAAATTATATTCATGCTTTTAGAGTTAACCTAACAACAGTGCAGTGTCTCCACTTATTGCCTGGCAACCTCAATGGTCAACAAGACTCTGTAAAGTCACTGCTTGTCACCGGGTTTTGTTCTCCAAGAACTAGTTACAGCAGGTAATTCCTTCACATTTTTTCTGTTTGTGTATAAAACAAATGAAATACAACATGTTAATTGATAAAGTTTAGAGGTGCTGGTAAGTGGATTATTGACCTTTGGACAGTCAGGCTAGCTATTTCCTCCTGCTTCCAGTCCTTATGCTAAACTAATCTAATCGCCTCCTGGCACCAGTTCCATACTATACCTACAGACATGAAAATAACCACAAACTGTGCCCCTGAAATCAAATTAACTGTTGATGCTGAAACTTGAAATAGGCACATTGATGCCAAGGGGAAACAACATAAACTCTTTGCTTTTGATTTGCCTCTGCAGTGCAACAGTTGATTTTAGATGTGCCTTTTTTTGTTGCCTTGCTGCTTCAATATTGCTCTCCTGCCTACATTGTGATTGCCCTCTCTCTCCTCTTTACCCTGCTCCCACAAACTAGCATAAGGAAGCTGTGAGGAACACTGGTGTTTTGAAATAAGGACTATTTCCATATGCACCATACTCTGTTGCATGGGTGAGAGAAAATTGTGATTGGCTTGCATGGGCCAACACTAATATTGTGTTTAATCTAGATACCATTACATGCAAAATGAGCAGGGGAAATTCAAGGGCACCATTGTTTCCCTCGGCCAGTTTTTCAGGGGTCCAATGATGGAGTGTTTCCTTTAGAAACCCGAACCAGCAAAGATGTGGAGGTGCCACTAATAGTGTTACAGCAAAATGAAGAGAGAGACCTAATATTAGAAAGACAGGAGGGAGAGGGTGAGACAGAAAAGATGAACACTTTGGAATTAAAGCAATTATCAACTGGCTTTTCATAGGTGTCATTAAATTTTTCATTTTTCATAAAAGTGGTAACAGCATGTGTGTTCTGTATAACAGCATGTGTGCATCTAGTCTACATGACATTAATCAGTGCTATCTATGCCCCCTACTCATTCTGAACCTAGATTACAGCCTGGCTTAAAACTCCAGCCTCTTGGGTTTGCTCTCTTGTTGGAAATTAGAGAAGAAGGTTAGTGGGCTAATTAATCTATAGAGAAAAATGGCATCTTGAATGTGATTGTGCTACCATCACAGCTAATAAAGACAACCAGTGTCAGTTGTCATTACAGCCAGCAAATAAAAAAAAAAAAAGGTACATGGCTCTGTTTTTAGGATTTCAGCTACTAAAGGTCAGATGAGAGGGAACGTGAAGTGGAAAACCCACAGCTTTTATTTGGCTATGGTTTTTATCCTCATGGATGAGGCACTGGGACAGATGTCACGACTGGTGGAACGAAGGACTGGACCCAAAAGCACGACTCACGAGACGAGGTTTTCAAAAGAACGCTGTTCTTTTATTGTGTATGAGAACACACTATGGTATACTTGGCTAAG